>NW_021025597.1:668131-683395 GCF_004153795.1 Camellia sinensis
GGATGCACGCTCCCAGAACTTTTACAGACATGGTGCCCGCTCGAGCGTCAAACTCCCCGCTCATACCCATTCCTCTTCTATTCAAAGAAAGAAAGGATTTTTATGAACATTTCCATGTTCCCCAAAACTCCTTAAATTTCTAGTGTTTCCACTAAAAACCAAACATTTCCCCATCCCCATAAGAAATCCTATTAAATCATTCTCTTGATTTAATAATTAAACAAGCCCACAAATATTTAGTAAAATGATTTGAGATTAAACCCATTCTTGAAAACTTCACATTTTAGGTCACAAAAATTAATATCAACATAGTCAATACCATCCCACATAATCATCACAATTCAACATATCTCAAAAGGAATTCTTAAATTCCATTTCAACATTCCGAATTTATATCATCCACATTATCAATAAATCTTTTCCCCCAAATTTCCCCTTTATTAAAACATAATTCACAATGCATTTAACAAAGCTCAATCGCAAGGTTTAAACATAATTTTCAAACATAACCAAATTCCAATTAAATTTGAACATATCTAATTCAACCTACCACTTTCATGATTCAACTATCAATTTGGGCCAAATCATGGATTATCATCAAAAATCAACCTAGGGTTTCTAAGAAATCTACAAATTTCAAATAAAATTTTAAATCTTCTTAACCCATTACTTTTTATTTCAAATCTTCCCATTTATTAGGCACCCTAGGTCCATAACCCATAAACCATGCTCTAAACCCCATAATAGAATCCCAACATACCTCAAAAATTTCGAAATTCCATTCGGTAGAAAGTGGTGATCTTCTCTTATTCTCCATCCTTGATGCAAGATCCATGGTTGATTTGTTGAGAAAAGTGAAAGAAATCAAGGTTTTGGGAGCTAGGGTTTCGGACATGGAAGAGGGAAGAAGAAGAGAGGAAAAGAAAATCTAAGAAATGACTCAAAAATCACGTTTTTGAGCTGGTGCCCCGCACATCGCCGCACGTGCGCCGCATTTCCCGCACGTGCGGTCCTGCTTCCAGCACAGATATGAAAACTTCAAACAGGCGTAACTCTCTCATCCGGACTCCGTTTAAGATCATTCTTGTGTCCAAATTGTAGCCCCGAAAATAAGCTTTCCAATGGTTCTAACCTCACATCCAAATTCTAAATGTGGAAAAAGAAAAGGGCAAAAGAGTAACAGCTGATCGTTGGTGATTTGGTCGAATTAAAGTTTTTGGTCCAATCTTACCTCACCATCATATTACCACCACAATCAATACCCCAAAATAAAATAGGGAGGTTCCAAATACACTAATAAAAATTCCACAGATATAAATCACTTTTCACAGAAAGTAAGTAAATACACAGAATAACAGATCGAAAATATACTAGAAACATATATGAGGGTCGGGTTATTACACATTCCTCATGTTAATGATTAACAATGACAGGATGGAACTAGGTGGGTCTTCCAGAAAGATAGTATGTTCTTGTTGGTTGACTCCTAAGTTGGCCATTGCATTTGCACTTTGGTAAGATTCCCTGGGAATGGCTTTGATTAAGCATTGACATCTCCTTAAGAGGAAGTTGGTGTTGGAACAATCTTCTGTGTAAATAAAATAACTTAAAATAATTCAAACAAAATAAAATAAAACTTACAGAAGTTATTTTGTTGAACCGAATCAATAATTTAAAGACCAAGTCGAGTGTGTGACACTCTGTACTTAAGACAGATTCGCCCCGCTACGGTGCTTACGGTTGAGTGGCGTCTATCTCCCAGGATACAATGATCTTCACAAATTGTAGTAGCACTCCAAACAATTTATTCAGCGAACCAAACCTGTGTTCTAACTCTCTGAAAATTATCCTAAAATAATATGAAGAATAAAGGACGCAAGAGAGCAAAATGAAGATAAGGAAAATGAATTTTCGAAATCAATCAAAATTGGAATGGGGCTGCCTTTATATAGGCTTTGTTGGCACCTATTCAATTTGAATAGAAAAGGTATGAAGAAGGGACATACCCCTTCCTTTAAAATAAAGAGACACCATGAAAGGTTTGCACCCTTTCATTCAAATGGAGGTTTGACCCTTCCTTTAAAACAAAAAGACACCATGAAAGGTTACACCATTTCATTCAAAATGGAGTCTATTTCAATTCACAACTACCTCTTTATAAATTTTCCAACAGTTAGCATCTTCAATGAGTGATCTATAAGGTGAGTTCACTTCAGCTCCATCTCGAATAAGCTCCATAGCTCTCTCAGAATCTGTCTCAATTTCAATACTGGCCATCCCCTTCTGCATGATAATGGTTAATCCTCTATAGATTCCCTTAAGCTCAGCTTCCAGATTTGTACAATTGCGTAGGTAGCCGTAGTACCCCCACACCCAGGTTTCCACTTCATTTGTAAGCAGCCCTCCATATCCTGATTATCCAAGGTCTCCTTTGGAGCTTCCATCCGTGTTCAGCTTGAGCTTACCTACAATGGGACAAGACCACATCATTAGTTTTAGGATCTCTTAAATTTGGGTTCAGAATGATCTAGAAGGCTTCCTGAGTTTCCATGGCTTGTTTAAGGGTGGAATTAACAATGATATGGATAGGCTGGGATAGGTTTTTGAACACTTCCTTGTTCCTCACTTTCCAAATGATCCAGAGTGCTGTCAAAAACACTATAGGCCACTGAATGTTATTCACTTGGTCCTTGCTTCTCAGATTTATTTTGATCCATTCCTGTAGAGGAGTGTTGTTACTGTGCTGCCACCAGCCAATGTTTTTGAGGTTTAGCCATATTGCCTTAACTTTAAGGTAGCCTCTGAGTAGATGATGCATATCTTCTCTATTAGCTTGGCACCCGGGACATAACTCAGAGTTTGAGAGGTTTCTGATGAGCCTCATGTGGTTAGTTAGAA
Source organism: Camellia sinensis (assembly GCF_004153795.1). Classification (NCBI taxonomy): domain Eukaryota; kingdom Viridiplantae; phylum Streptophyta; class Magnoliopsida; order Ericales; family Theaceae; genus Camellia; species Camellia sinensis. The sequence continues at coordinate 671,030 of NW_021025597.1, forward strand.
GCCTCTCATGCATGACAAGCCAAAGAAAACTTTTGAGTTTGTGAGGAGCCTTTATTTTCCATAGCCACTACCAGTCTACTCCCTCTCTTTCTTCATTTAATATAGCTTGGTATGTTGCAGCTGTTGAATAGTTGCCATTGAGGGAGCCTTTCCATTGAGGTGTGTCACTGAAAGTCACATACATGGGTCTGTATTGTTGGAAAAATGGTTTGGAAACCATTAATAGTTGAATAAGAAATTGACTCCAAAGTGCACCATTTGATAATGGTTTTAAGGGAACATTTATTTAATTTAAAATTTGATTTTATTTAGATAAATTTGTTAATTTTTTGAGTCAAAATTAAACAGAATTCAATACAAAATTTGAATTCTTTTGAAAAAATAATTATATATATATTTTGGTTGCACCTTTTCATGGAAAAGAGGTGACTCTTTTGAAAAGTCACCATGGCCATTCGAAGAGCCACCAATTCACCTATACATATAGGCCCCCATTGCATGCATTTGGCATGGAATTCATGTTATGTTTCTTTTCTTCTGCACTCTATCTTTTCTGTAAAAGAATTCTGCACAGTAAGGTTTGTCAGACTTGCCGCAGTAGTGCTGCTTCTGCAAGGTTCAATCGTTGTATCTTGAGAGACGAACATCTAATAAAAACTTGTGAGTATTGTAGCGAGAGACAAATTTGTCTTAAGGAAATTGTGTCCAACACAAGTCTCGATCAAATTGTTTTTCATTTCTAGATTTTTATAATCTGTTGGTAAGTTTTCTAACTTCTCTGTAAGTATTTTTTTGGTTCTCGGTAGATGGTTTGGTTTGGTTTAACCCAAACAATTTACGTTATATTCAACTTATATATTCTTTTATATAATTTGATGCAATTATTGCATGTTACAACTGTACACATAAGGTTTATTCCAACAATCTTAAAACAAATTCAATAAGAATATTATTTTCTTATTTGCCTGTTCAAGTAAATACAAATTTTATTGTGATTTTTTTAGTACTACAAATCTATATTATTGATTTCTAGTTTAGTTTTAGAATATTTTATGATTAAACTGTGTATACATGCGTAATTGTTGTACAATCCTTTTATGATAATGGTTGCAACGGTTGGTTCGCATATACCATTTGTTTATATCATCATAGGCAGTTGAATCACAATAATTTGGAGAGAACAAAAGATTCTATTCCTTATCATTTATATTTGTCTATTTGAATTTGGTTTGTTTCTCTATATTTATGGTTTGTAACAAAGTATGTATATGTTATCTGAAAAAAATTGTTATCGATATCAGATTTTAAAAATGAAAAAAAAAAATCTCTCTATTTTGTTTTGCAAAAATAGAAGATATTTATGTTTCTGAAACATATTTTCTTTGTGTATTTCATGATTCTGTTTTAATTAATACCGAATGTATATTTTGTATTTTTTAAAAATACCAATTTTTTGTTCTGTATTCTAAATATAGTTATGCATAATATATTTTTTTTATTGAGAATATTTATGAATTTTCAGTTTTATTTAAATATTAGTCTAACACCTATTGGTTTGCGGAAAACATCGTCCTGTTTTTGTCACTTTCTGTTTGCATGATTAATTATTTTATTAATTTTGTAATTATTGATTTGCAATGGAAATGTTTATACATGTCACAGTTGAAATTAACTTGGTGCTATGATTATAACATAATACTGATGTCATTACTTGACCATTTTGTTATATAATTTCTTGAACATAGTGCACAATTGTAATTCGTTTATCTCAGTTATGAGTAATTTATGCATAGATGCAAATTTTTTCCGGGCATTTTAAAATCTTGAAATACAGTTTTGACTTTTTTTTTAATTTAAAATTAAATTTATGGTATGGTGCATGAAAAATTTGTTCATAAAACTTATTCTGTTATATGATGAGAATTATATGTTGCCATAAAATTTTATGAATATTGTGTGATATGTGCTATTTTCTGACTAGTTTAAATCCAGTGTTGGGTCTGAATTGTAAATAACGTGTTTTTAAAAGGTTGTGAACTTTTAAATCATTTTTTTAATTTTTATTGGTCATATGTCGGAAATAATGGCATCTAAAACTAGAAATACTAATTCTAGTACTACTGTTATTGTTCTTGCTCTGACTCCTGTTCATGCAATAGTTCCGATTAACCATGGCGAGAAACTGGAAAAGTTTAATGGAACAGAGTTTAAAAGATGGTAACAAAAAATGTTATTCTATATCACAACTTTGAATCTAGTAAGGTTCATCCATGAAGATGCTCCTATTTTAAACGAAAATGAGACTGATCAACAAATGCTTGCTGTAGTGGAAGCATGAAAGCATGCTGATTTCCTGTGTAGGAACTATATCCTTAATGGGCTAGACAACACTTTGTATAATTTGTATAGTCCACTGAATACGGCAAAAGAATTATGGGAATCATTGGACAAAAAGTATAAGACAGAAAATGCTGGCATAAAGAAATTTATTGTCGGTAAATTTCTTGAATACGTAATTGTAGATTCTAAAGCCGTCATCAGTAAAGTACAAGAACTTCAAATGTTATTTCATGACATTCATTCTGAAGGAATAATTCCAAGTGAGTCTTTCCAAGTGGCTGCTATCATTGAGAAGCTACCACCGTTATGGAAGGATTTCAAAAATTATCTGAAGCAAACGCAAAGAAATGTCACTTGAAGACTTGATTATAAGATTAAGGATAGAAGAAGACAAACGAGCTTCTGAGAAGAAAGTAGGAGATTATCCTACGGAGGCTAGCGCTAATGTGGTGGAACAATCACAGAGAGCCAAGAAAAGAAAGTTTACTGAAAATGGACCTAATGCTGGTGACAATAAGAGGTTCAATGGCAAATGCTACATTTGTGGTATACAAGGGCACCGTGCTAAGGATTGTCGCCGACCGCGTAAGGACAATGAGAACTCCAATAAAAGGTCTTTTTAGACCAATGTAATTGGGATGGAAACTCTTTCTGATGAAGTCTCTGAATTAAATCTATGTTGTTAAGCAAAAATAATTGTAGTCTATTTTTAGTGTTGTAACAATGAACAGTAAGCTCTGCACATAGTTTTGTACTTGAGTCATTGGTTTTAATAATATTATCCTCTTTATTCATATTTCGTGATATGAAATGACATGATTGTAATGTTATTCACGTAATTACGACTTGTGTAGTCATAATTATTCTGGATTTTTCTAGTTCATAAATTTGATTTGGAATTTTATGATTCAAGCACACCATAGTCAATAAATTATGGATGTTATATACTGATTTATATCAGAATTGTGGGGGTGTATTGATATTTTTGTGTGGTAAAATTTTAATATGAAATTTAATTTTTCTTAGAGTACTTAAAATGTAGGGGTGCTTGAAGGATGTTACCAAAGTAACGGTTCTGATAGTAGGTCCACAAAGAATCTCAATTCTTTCTATAGGACAAAATTGGAATAGAAGCAAAAATGGTTTCATTAACTCTCAAGGAACACCTCTATGTTTATGATTTAAATTTGAAAATGGGAGTGACATAGAGTAATGGTAAGTCTTGATGTAATCAAACATTTACTTTCAGTTGTGAATATTGTCTAAAGATAATATAGTGGATCCACTAACTACTCAATGATATATAACTAAGAAGGTCAAACGAAAAATAGCGGTTGTTAAACAAAAGGTTTGACCAGAGAGCAAATGAGGGAAAGTTCATAGACGGGAATGTGATTAAAGCCTATTAATTTCAAGTCACCATAATGGCAACCCAACCTAACTAACTGGATATCCCAAGATCTAGGTTCAAAGGGACAACCGAATTATGGATGACTCGCCAGAAATCACTAAAGGTGTCCATCTCCTATCCATTCCTATGATGAAAGTGATATTTGCAACATGTGTTGTATGTAGGGAACTTAGGGTAAGCTATACTTTTAATGATCACTTATATCTTGAAAAACCTAGGAGGGTAAATTTTCAAGAGGAGTATTTAAGAGACTTGAAATAAGGATCACCTATATGAGTGTGAATGGGTCGCTTCTATGAGATTTGATAAGACTAAATTCTCTAAAGCACTCATGAAACACCAGGACATGCCCAAGGCCAAAAGGGCACAACCGTGAGAACTAAGCTGTGACTGGAGATATTCTGTGCGAATTCTATTGTCTTGGCTTATACAAACGGCTAAATAGTTCAAGGCATCACATCCACTGATTAGCTAATAAGTCCGATAGTCTTTCACTAAGGAAAGTCTAAAGCCAAAAGCTACCTATCCCCATTCTGAATATTTCCAATTGAATTTTCTTTGAGTCTACATTGAGTCTTGTATACTTTTCTGTCATTTCATTCATGTGGGGGATTGTTGGAAAAATGGTTTGAAAACCATCCAAAGTGCACCATTTGATAATGATTTTAAGGGAACATTTATTTAATTTAAAATTTGATTTTATTTAGATAAATTTGTTTTTTTTTTTTGACTCAAAATAAAACAAGATTCGATACAAAATTCAAATTCTTCTGAAAAAATAGTTATGTGTTTTGTTTGTTGCACCTTTTCATGGAAAAGATGTGACTCTTTTGAAAAGTCACCATGACCATTCGAAGAGCCATCAATTGTATCTTGCTTTTCGTGCTCCTTTCGGACACAATAGCACTCCCGTGGTTCTAAATCTGATTTCCCAAGTGTAATGTGATGAGAAATTGATAAACACAAATGAGTCCAAATCTGGCAAATCTCTTGGAAAATCGATTTTGTATCAAAAATGCCAAAAATAGACCGCTATGCTAGATTACAAAGTCGTCACTTAAATATTTTTAGAAAATTTAGAAAACCTGATACTCATGCCAAAAGCCACTTATCCGTCATCACCAAAGTGTCTTGGCATGGGAACTTAGGTATGAGAGGTGAAGGTCATGAATTAAGCACCTCACTCAGCCGATCAAAAATCGGCCTCTAGTAATCATGATGTGACTCTTATTTACATTTTATGCTCTTGTTTCGATTTATTAGGCTAACATTGTTATGTGATGCACACAAGTATAGCCTCATAGTCTTATGCTTGATATGGCAACAATCACACGCATGCAATACGCTAAAACAATAAATGCTCACCTAGTACTCCAAAGCAAGCTAAAAGAAATAAAACAATTAGAAAAATGCATGATCTAAGATGCAAGCAACTAATGCAACACATACAAAATGCAACTACTAGGCTCGGCTACTAGCATGGCATATGAGTCAATTCAAGACATGCGATAAAAAGCACGTATTCGAGCAGGAATTTGATTTTGACATTGATTAGTATGACGAGCCGAACCCTTATGCATGCAAGACGAATGGATAAAAATCATGGAAAATGCTAAATGAAACATGATGCTACATGTAATCCATCATAAGCAAGTAAATAAAAGGGAGAAAGAAATGGGGATTGGAAGACATACACACATTATTACAAGTGTGCCCTCATACAAGAGTGTCCAAATAACTGTCCTAGCTAATTACCGAATTAACTAACTATTACAATACCAAAATGAATTAACTACACTAGCTAATTATTACAAATTAGAATTGAACTAACTAATTAGTTACAATACGGAATTAATTAACTAAGTAATTAATTATTACAAGTTTAGTACTTAAGGTACAACAAACTACTATTAAACATAATTTTAACAGCCTCGAGGAGCGAGGAATGGCTCATGCGTGAATGCTGATTTCCACCCGAAAATGCCCTATGTTTGGCTGCCAAAATTCTTCTGTTTTGCAGTTAGAAAATTGAACTATTTTCCCCCAGCCTCTGCTCTGTTTTGAAAGGAAAAAGACACTACCTGGCTGAAAAGAGGTGGCCGGCCAACTGGAAGAAGTGGTCAGCCGTACAATGAGGTGGCCAGCCGACCACTAGTTTTTGTTATTGGCCTGCTGCAACAGACATGAAACAAAACACAAACAGAGTATTTTCAAGAGTTGTTTGTCTACCCTGCAGCTCCTTATCATCAAACAGATCAAAGGTGGGGTAAGCTTGATTCGTAAACCATCGATCAACGCAAACTTATTGTGTGATGATCTATGAATCAAGAGACAAAATTTCAATAAATGACAAGGAAAGACCCACAAAACCTCCTCCCTATCATGGAATTGATCAAGGGAAGTGGTAGACATTGAACCTTGAACCATTATCATCACTAAAGAGTATGAAATGTTTCAAGATTCAATGGGTTCAACTAACATCTGATTGAACTCCAAACTTGATTTTATTATCTTATTCCACTTTTACTCCAATTTTATTACCTCTTTTAATTACCTTTCCATTCCTTAGTCATTTTCGTCCAAAAATGAGAATTAAGTTCACTAAATGGAGAGAAGTGTCAAACAGAAAATTGTTTTGGGCATGAGAGAGATGCCATGCCCTGGTAATGAACCTCCAAAGAAATTAAACAACACTCGTTTGAAACAACTCTCAAAGGAATAAAAAAAACCAAGAAAGGAGAGAGAGTGTAGAGGTGATTATATATGAACACAAGTATAAAAAGCACAAAATAAATGCTATCAACTCAAATAGGTTGGTGTCTAAGGCTTAAACCACCAAACCTATGAGGACAATTACACTAAAAGTATACTAGACAAAGCATGAATGAAGTAAATACACCAAAACAGTCCTAAAAAAAGCTAAAATAGTGCTGAAATTATAATGGAAAAGCTAGAAAAAGTAAGATAAAACAATGGAGAAATGAAGCTAGTAAATAAGCTTAAGGATGGGTGGCTAACCCCTCCACTTTTGGGGCTTCAAAACAGCATTTTTAGCCTTTGAAAAACTCTGAAAAACAGTGGTAAAAATTTGGAAAAGAGTTGAGAAAGAAATGGGAAACACAATGACAAAAGCTTAGAGAACAAGGTTCAAAGAAGAGTGATTAACCCCTCCACCTTTGATAGCTTTAAGCCACAAGTTTCAACCCATAAAAACAGTCCAAAAGCAATATAAAAATAGCAAGAAAAGAAAAGGAACAAGTAGTGTAAAGATATTCAAAGTTATACCTCTTGAAAAGGAGTAACTCTTTTGTTCACAAACGACAAGGTATTCACTCTCAAGTGCTAAGATTTGAGCTCAAAAAACTCTGCAAGAAGAGCCAAATTTTTGGTTTAGGAAGTGTAGAGAGAGAGAGTGTGTAGGTTGCAAGATAGAGAAAGAGTATGTTATGCAAGTTTTGGTCCTTTAATAATTTTTTCTAACCTAAAACCAAGAGGGAAGGTCCTATATATATAGAAAAACAGGTGCCTCAGTCGGAAATATCTGTATAGAGACAGCTGGTGTAGTGCATGCACATAGGGGACCAGTTGGTAACAAATATCTGTTTTATCAAAAAACCTGGCTGGTTGGCCATGTAGGGGATGGCCGACCACTAAAATTGGCCTGTGGGGACACCTACTTGCCCAGCCAAGGACTTGTACGGCCGGCCACAAAAAGTGGCCAGCCAGCCACAAAAAATTGTTCTCAAGTTTGATTTCAAATCGGCATATGTCCCTCATCTGGACTCGATTTTAGGTGATTCTTGAGTCTAAATTGAAGCCCCGGAAGTCTACTTTGCAATGGTGGTGGCCTCACATCTCAATTCTAAGTGTGCAAAGAGATATGCCAAATTTAATGAACGCTGTTCATTTCTCTCTTAACAGTTTGATGCTCAACCTTTTTCCCAACTAGTTTTCTTCCCTCCCCTCATATTTCCTTCAACTCCAAACCTATAAATAAGATGTTTTTAAAGATTTTTCAAAGAGTTAACCTCCTTTCCCATTATTTCCACTTCGTCCTTACTCGATTTACCAAAAGTGTAATATTTTAAACGAAATGCGAGCCTCGGAACACAATATTTGGAAAAAATATGTTTGAAAAGGGGGTTTCAAGGTCAAAAATGGGGTGTGAGGTTGGGATTAGATGCTCAAAACTGAAGCTTTTTACTGAAAAACTTGAACGATTGTACAGCTAACTTTTTATCATCAAGTGTTCAACCTAAGGCTCCCAAGTCTTAAGGGTGGTCAAAAATGGGATGTCTACAGTTGTCCCTCTTTGACAGAGCTCGAAGTCATGAAATGACGTAAGTGAATGTTAAAGCCCGAAAATAACCCATTTTGACAAGGTCATAAGACTTGGGCAAACAAACAAAATGCAGATGCAGCTGGTTCAACCCGAGGGTTACCTATGTATCTCGTTGCAAGGAATCAAACCAGCGTAGTTCAGGGGCAGAATCCAAAATGATATACAGTGTAACGAAATAATGAAACCACAAGCAGTGAAAAACACGAATACCATAAAGGAGTGGAGATGCAAAATCAAACCATGTTTTATATAGAAAAGAAGTGGGCACAGTCAAATGACGCCTAACCCAAGCTAAGTGCCTACACCCTCAATGTTGGCCTCAGCGCAGCATGGGTGCTTACACATAACATAACCATGTTTTAACGTGAAAGAGGTGCGAGCACATACAAAACTATGTCTTTCCTAGAAAGAGTACAAGTGATTGGGTGATATGATATAAGTGAGGAATGATCTGCTAGGGCTATTAGGAAAAGATAATGATCCTAAATGCTGAATGCAACAAGAAAAAGTACAATGCAATGGATGCAATAGATGAAGTGAATAAGAGGCGCAGGCCGAACCACATTTTACCTAGAAAAGGCATGGACACAAAACAAACCACGCCTAACACAGAAATAGATAATGCAGTAGATGCATGCAACAAATTCTATATGCAATGTGATAGAAGTACTAGATAATAATGGATATGATGTAGCAGCTAGGGAGCGGCGCTTTTAGAAAGTACATTGCAGGGGCAATTGGCAATGACTCACCTTATGCAGCTGGAGATCTTCCTCTTCTTCTTGGTTTTAAGAATTTTTCCTTCAACTTGCGCTTTCAAACCACGATTATTACTTTTTTCCCTGGCTATATTTGCAACTTTCCCTATTCTTCAATAGGGTGACAGACTAGGCCGGTTCAATATCTGGAATTAAGGCACATACAAGCTACCTCAACCTATGGAGTTGCCATACAGATTTCAAGCAGAGGATACACCCCTAGGTATTTAAACCAGACTTTAGTCTCGAAAATTCTGAACTTTTGCATTCTAGGCCTCGGCCATTCGAACTCTAGTTTCCACCGTCTCAGTTGAGCTTCTAGGAACTCATTACAAACACAATCAGGTGGTTATACCAGACCGCCTGAAGTCGTTCGAGCATGACAAACACCAAAGGAATTGCACCTTAAGAGGATTTAAGGTCTCTTAGACCCAGTGAGTGCACAAGATAGTGCGATGTAAGGTGAATGCACAAAACAATGCGATACAGGTGAATGCACAAAAAAGTGCAATGCAAGTTGCACAAGATAGTGCGATACAGGTGCACAAGATAGTACGATACAAGATGCACAAGATAGTGCGAGTGAGGGTGCACAAGATAGTGCGATGCAAGGTGAATGCACAAAATAGTAGGATGTAAGTTGCACAAGACAATGCGATACAGGTGCATAAGACAGTGTGATGCAAGGTGCACAAGACAGTGCGATGAGGGTGCACAAGATAGTGCGATACAAGGTGAATGCACAAAACAGTGCAATGCAAGTTGCACAAGACAGTGTGATACAGGTGTACAAGACAGTGCGATGCAAGGTGCACAAGACAGTGCGATGAGGGTGCACAAGATAGTGTGATACAAGGTGAATGCACAAAATAGTACGATGCAAGTTGCACAAGACAGTGCGATATAGGTGCACAAGACAGTGTGATATAAGGTGCAATATAAGATGAATGCACAAAACAGTGTTATATGGGTGCACAAAATAGTGCGATGTAAGATGAATGCACAAAACAGTGCTGTGGAAGTTGCACAAAATAGTGCTATATAGGGTGCACAAAATAGTGCGATACCAGGGAGCAATGTATGGTATGCAGAGGGAACTGAGCAGTACATAAAGTAGTGCATCATGTACCTTATAAAATGAGTGCAGGGCTACTTGCCACAATTTATTGAAATGTTACACAAAAGGAGGCAACTCGATGAAACTTTGTTAAGTACAAAACAAAGTCAAGAGCAAGAGCAACCAATCACGCAGTTCAAATCAGCCAGGGTGTATAAGCATGCATGCACAATCCAAGCACATGTATTAATCAAAGGAAAGATGGCAATCCCAAGAGAGTTTTGAAAATGGTCGGAGACAACTTTCAAAATCTGAATCATATCAGAATCATCATGGGAGTAAACTACCCTAATCCAGGGGAAAGTGCTCAATAAATGGCTCTGAGCAGATGGAAAGAAAGGTTGGATCCATGCCCCTTGTTCAATTGATGACCCAATCAGATGCACTGAAAATTGCCCTTAGTGTTCCGTCACTGGCCACCGGTTGGGTTCATGCCCCTTGTTCGATGGATGGCCCGATTAGATATACAGAAAAGTGCCCCTAGTGTCTAGCTACTGGCCACCTTTTTTAACATTATGCAGGCACGTATGATGGGGATCATCAGATCTTGGAACAGTTGCCCACTAATCAAACTCATGTTTCTCTTCTTTCCTGACATGTTGAGAACTTACTCTAGTCCCCTCTAAAGCAGTGATGGATTCCTCATATACACTTTGCAATGATCATGAATGCGATGCCCCTTGTATGGGCACTCTCAGTTTGTTTATGAATTCCATACATCGACTTCTTTTTGAGTTTTAAGCGAACGCTCGTGTATGGAATTTTGGCGATGCCACTCTATTGAACTTTTGAGCGACAGACTCACTAAGATGACTCGATGAAGAGCGCTTTTGAGCAATAGACATGCTATGGTGACTCAATGAAGAGCACAGACTGAGAAAAACACCAGACACGACACCACAGAACTCACAACTGACCCAAAAGCAGAAAAAGACTCAAGATAATTCATCATTCATATTGCCCCTGGTATTACTTATGTTCCCTTTAGAACTCAATTTTGTAAAACCCGAGTTTCGATTCCTTTTTGTTTCTCAAGTTAGAGATTCTACTAATAATTTTAAGTATTGAAAATTTCTCCACTTGTTGATTCAAGCTAGCTCTTCCTTACCCAACGCAAGTGTGTGTAGTAGTCGATGTAGCTCATGGATTGATGCGAAGCTGACAGCGTGAATTAGAAAAAATAATTGAGTCGAAATGGATGAGATAGATGTGGTTGAGACCAAACTTTAGGATGAAGTTGCCTATATATCCCAAGAATAGGAATCAGGTCAACGTAGTTCACGGTTGAGGTTCACTTAGGTGTTGACACTCTCCTTTTACGCTCTAACTTTTTCCAAAGTTGTCCCTTCGGGGTTTTCAACCTTGCGAGCTATATTTTTTGATTTCTCATTTTTCATGCTCTAACTTTTACCTAGGTCGCCCTTTCAAGTTTTCAGCCTAGCGAGTTGTAGACACCCCATTTTTGACCGTCCTCAAGACTTGGACGTCACCGTTTGAACACCCGGTGATCATCCATATTTGTGTTCGTTTGGAGTTCCCGGAGGTCTCGGCTACGCATCTTGCCTCACAATCTCCGAACTCGATTGTTTAGTGTCTGGTTTTGCACCAAACACTTGTGTTTTGCTTGGAGGGGCAGGGAATGCCTTGTGAGGCATCCCCACACATCACCGGCCATGGCCAGAGGCCACCGGCTGGTGTTTTGTTGCCATCGGCAATCTATATTGCCGGTCGGCACTCAATTTTGTCAAAATGGCGTTTTTGAGCAGCCGACTACTATTCATCTACTTTATGTAGATATTTTATGCCAGCTGTGATAGCTGGCACTAACTCTGTTCCCCTCCATACACATGTATGGAGGGATTTTCCTCTAAGCAAGCTTGTTGTGTAAGCTTTGCAAGAGGGACTTCTATAAGAGGAGAGCTCTTCTCCTTGTTCTTGGTTAGCAAGTTTGAAGAGAAAACCAACTCTTATACATATACATACACTCTCTCTCTATATTTCCCTCTCTCTCCTCCCTTGTGTGTGTTTGGTGGCTCTAAAGTGCATTTCTACCTTAGTTTTGCACTAACACACACACTACCACACCTTGCTTCAACTTTGAGGCACTTTGAGGGTTGTTTGTTGAGCTTTTGGACTGGTTTTGATCAAAAGAAGAGGGCTGCATCATCTGTTCTTCAAAGGATCTTCAAGGGTAATCACTTTGCTTTAGTTTCCCCAAACTTGCACTAGTTTTTTACCTGTCTTGCTTGCTGATTTAGGCTTTGTGCATAACATAAAAAAAGCTTATATTTTCATGCTTAAGAACTTTCATTAAGGGTGTTTTGTGATTTGAGTTCAAACTCACCCTCTTAGGCCTTATTTGGCCTTTTTGGTGCTTCCTTTGTGAGGCCTTGTTTGC
>NW_021025597.1:693571-745338 GCF_004153795.1 Camellia sinensis
CTGCATTTGTATTTCAATTCCAAATAGAATACGTGTTAGTTACAGCATTTCACATGCCATGTTTAGGATAGCCGAGCCTGTCTAGATTGCATCTTTGCATGCGATGCATTTGTTGGTTTTGGTACACCATGCTTGCTTAGCATACATGCCTTGTAATGCCACTTTGTTGCCTTAACATGTCTTAGATTGTGAACCATTGTTCTAGCATGTTTTAGGCTTGGCTTTGTGAAGCTTTTGTGTTTATTTTGCCATGTTTGAGGTCTGTCCTTAGTCATTTTGGTCGGCCATGATGTGTTTGGTATAGCCCCTTTGCATTTTGGCTTGTTGGCCTTAAGTATGTGAGGGTATAGCATGCGTTACTTGCTTTATTTTAATGGTTTGGCACCATTTATAGCATCATTTCAGTCCCCTTAGCATGCTTGTATGCTTGCCTTGGATGCCTCTTTGATGCCTTATGAGCTTGTGTGGTATGCTCCTTGAAAGTGCATTTGTGTATGCTTTTGAATTCAAGCCATTTAGATGCCATCTAAGTGGTCTTTTGGGCTTTGTTTTATGTGCTAAAACTATGTTTTTGGTCATTTAAGTCTTGCCATGTGTGGTCATATCAAGTGCAGTTCAATACTTCATTAGCTTGCCTTGAATGCTTGGGTCATTTGTTGCATGTTTAGCCTATCTTGTTTGCTTGGTTTTGGCACCATGTCCTTGCATGATTTTCAGAGCTTAATGCACGCCCCATGTCCATGATTATTCCCTTTTAAGTGTGCTTAAAAGATGCCCTTTGATGCTTAAGTGTTTAGACCTTAACATGTGCATGTGTGTATGTGTGTTTGGTCCCATCTTCTTAAGCTTTGGCCACTGTTTTGGGACCTAACTTGGAGCCGTCCAATTAGTGTAAGTCCATCCCTTGTATGCCATTCAAGTGCTATTACATTATCTCATGTTTGCATGCTTTGGTTGCGTGTGTTGCATGCTTGAAATCATTTGCATTTGGCATGCATTCCCTTGGTCAAATTACTAGCATGTTGCATGATTAGATCACATGTTGCATGCTCTAAGTAGTTTGCATAGTTGTGGCATGCTTGTTGCCTTGTTGCTTAGGTTGTGTACCTAATGTGCATTGCATGTTTGCATGCTCCCTTTTATACCATGTTGTATGTTAGTTAACATGCTTAGGTTGCATCGAACATGCATGCCTTGTCCCTTGATTTAGTGATAGGGATTGGGCCCCTTTGGTTTTATGGTTTGCATTGCACTTGACATCAAATGTGCACACTTGGTCCCTTGGGCCATCACGCATGGAAATGCGCGATTGATGGTCCGAGAACCAAGGAGCATGTCCCTTTGAGTCACTAACATGATAAGGGACATGATTGGTGCATATATGGCTTGAATTGCATTGCCATGCTATGCCTTGCCCTCTGCTGCTGTCAATTGCAGATTCTACAGGAACTTTCTGCCGACCGGCAGTGTTCAGTGCCAACCGGCAATCCTTCCTGGGCCGATAGCTTCACCAACAGCCGGTGGCCATTCTACTCAGCCGATGGCCATTCTACTCAGCCGGTGGTGTCTCCCAATGTCCAGGGAAGCAATTCTGAGACTTTGGCAGTCTTCAAAGAGGCAGAGCAGGCAAAACAGAGGCAGCCTATGCATGGCAATGCACTTCCGAGCAAGACCCGAGCACGCGCGCATCGAACCCTCTTCCCGAGGCCCCTTTTGTTGCTTTTCTTATGCTTAGTTAATTTGTTAATTAATTAGGTGATTTGTAATAATTAATTAGCTTGCGAGTTAGTTAATTTGTATTATTCTTTCGGTCCCTCCGAGCGAGGGCGAATTTGTAATAAGTGTGGGTGAGTGTGTGCATGTCTTCCGACCCCCACTTCTTTCTCCCTTTTACTTACCTGCTTTGATGGTTAGTAATAGGTCATGTTTAAATTAGCATACCTTATGCTATGCATGCGTGCATCCATGCATTTGTCTCGCACGCGCCAGGTTCGGTACATCATGCTAACTACATTTGTACTTCAATTCCAAATTGAATACGTGCATCAATTGATTGCATTTCACATGCCATGTTCAGGTTAGCTGAGCCTACTCTAATTGCATCCTGTATGTGTTGCATTAGTCAATTTGACATAAACTAGGACCATGCATGTTGGCTAACTAGTTTATTGTTTTGGCACGGAGTACGATGTAAGTATTTTCATGCTTTAGCATATCGCATGCGTGTGAATGCTATCATGACGGCATGCTTACTATGTGGCTAGATGCTTATGTGATAAACTGTTTGAATGCCTGTGGGTGAAGGTTGGATTGTCTGAGTTGGAAAAACTCGTTGAAATCCGTATTTTAGCCTTCTTGCGAGTAGCAAATTCCAAAGTGCTTTTTTTAAGACAAACGGATATGCAATGCTTATTTCCAAATTAGGTAATCTAGTCTATACTTGTTTGTCGTGCGCATAACATAGTAATTCTAGGCTAATAATCGAGATAAGAATACATAACGTTTTCAAAAATGGATATCACAGTTAGTAGAGACCGATCTTCGGATCGGGCGAGAGGGGGTGCTCATAGCTGACCTTCCCCAATCGTACCCTAGCTCCCGAGCAGAGGCAACTTTGGTGATGACGGACGCGTGGCCTTTGGCACCGAGTCAGGGTTTCCTAAATTCCCCCTTATAAAATATTTAGGTGGCGACTCTGTATCTGGCAAAGCAGTCCATGTTTGGCACTTCTTTTCAAAAATCTGTTTCTCAAAACGATTTGCCGGATTTGGACTCTTTGGTTTAGATTAAGAACCGTGACACAAATCGAGTCCGAACTGTAGCGAGGGCCCCACGCGGGCGCGTTTACACGAGCCTCTCAAGAATAGCGTTACAACACTTGTGATGAACTTGATCAATAGTCATCCTTACCCTAACACTGGAACTGGCTTCGCCTTGATTTGAGTTTGGTTCTCCATTCTCTTATGCATGTCTTTGTCCTTTCTTTTGCTCCATTTGGCCTCCCTGAATTCAGACAGAAGTTCATTTCCTCACAGTTGCTTGGATTTCATTCCAATGAATAACCCTAGCTTGATAATTGACTTCTTTTCCTTCTTCTTTTTTTTTCTTTTTCTTTCTTTTTTTTTTCTTTTCTTTCTCTTTTTTGTATCTTTTTCTTCTTTCTTTTTTTGGTTTCTTTCATCCATTTCTTTTTGAAGTAATGAAAACACCAGGGGGACAAATTCTATGATTGTGAGGTCTAAAAGCCGTCTTGTACTTGCAGGCCTAAAAGCCGCCTTGTGTTTGCCAAAATGATCGCCTAACGGCAAAGAGAATCCCCAGGACAATGTAGAATACCACACACAATTCTGAATCTATCTTCATAGGTTTATAACAGAAACAACTCAAAATTTTGAAATCATGAAAGACCTTGCGCCGATAAGTTAGAATCCACTCAAACCATTTAGAGGATCCTTCTCAATACTCGAGCTTATTAACGGAATCTCATTCAAAAACAAAAAAAAAAAAAAAATTGGAGCTTTTCTATTTTCAAAAATGTCGCACGTGAATTACTATAGGCACAATAAAATGATCAGAAACTTGACTTCCACTTTCTTTAAAATAACAAAATGAAGACCTGAAGGTACACGGGAGCGACTCAAAGGAGCGATGCACGAAAAGACAAAGAAACAAAACTCATAATACAACTATTTGCAGGACACAACTCAAAACAAAATAAGCATTTCTGAGACAAAAGGGGTTTTCCTTCTCCAAGTCCATCAGCAGAATTTCAAAAACAACTTCAAGTAGCCCACGTGAAGGTCCGGACCTGCCTTCAATTCAACAATACTAACATCCACACCCAGAAGGATTGATTTCCGACTTTCAAATCGGGTCTCACACATTGAATCTCACAATTACTTTGTCCCCACACATCTTCTTGACTGAAACTATTGCTTTTTCATACCATTCCCCTAGTTCAGAAGGTCCTTTCCAAATGCTTTCGACAATTTCCCTAGCTAAGACTAAGGTTCATCATTCCAACCATCAGTGCTGGCATCTCTAGAGAACCCACTGCTTCATCAAGCTTGAACTCACCAAGATCAAGTCAACTTTCTATCTCTTCAAAGATTTTGTTTCTTTTTCTCAGATCAAAATTAAAAGATTCAGGAATGCACACAATGAGTTTGGGCTGATTGGCGTATATGATGTGTTGGCTAGGGTAATGGTTGGTTGTTGGCAAGCTGTGGATGGGTTTTATGTTATGGAGTGGCAATCTACTGCAGTTAAGGATAGGGTAATTGACAGCTTTGGGACTTTTACGTGGGGTGATGACCTTATTGTTAATCAAGTCTTGAATTTCGTGGTGAAGGCGGAAGCAACGATCAGTATGTTGACCGTACTGCTGATGGAATGTGCAATATTGGGTAGGGTCATGTCTAGGTAGGAGAGGGTTAGGGAGAGGTCAAGGATTGAGTGGTTTGAGATACCCTTTCTCTATCAGTACCTTCAATGCACAAGTTAGGCTCATAGAGAGATAGGCAAAGGTTCGGTTTTGTGAGCAGAAAGCACTAGTTTTGGAAATATTGGCGAGTGTTGGCTAGGTATTCATGGGCTTTGGATTAGAATCAAGATGGGTGTTTCTGGTAAAGCATCCCTTTTCATGGCTTACCTCGTGATTCAAAATGCTCTCAACCTGAGCGATAAAAGTGTCATCCACAGTCTTTGCAACAACTGCGAGCACTTGCTACTCATTCAACCCTTTGACCTTCAAAGTCTCAATAGCCCACCGAAGATGTGCATAGGGATCAATACTTGTCCCGACTTTGTTCTTGCCACTTGCTTCTGCTTGGCCAAGGGATTGGGTGGCTATATCGAAACGAGGCCCATTTGTTGTTGATCGGTCATCACCCAGATTTGAGATAGCTTCGGGTTGGCCCTTTTCAACTACAGCTCACCCCAAGATTAGGGAGCTTTTTTATAGGATCAAAACCCCAAATGTTAAATCTTCCACCATTCCTTGAAGGTCTTCAATCATTCCCAATATCTCAACAGTAGTGGGTTCGGCCTTTTGGCACTCTTAAGGTACCCGAATCGAATTGGGTGCATCCATCATGCACAAATCGGTACTTTCGACAATGAACACCTTTGGCTTGGGCAGATGGGCTGGGGTGATATACATGTTGGGGTTGAAGGTAGGTGGTAGTGTATGGATGAGGTTAAGGTGAAGAGGAGGTGCTTGGTCGTGGATGGGAAGTGGGTTAGTGGTAACATTGGGTTCTTGAGGTGGAGTTATCGTCTGGTTGTCGATGAGATTCTGAACCTCATGACGAAGGCGATAGCAACGATCGGTGCCATGATCGCGTTGCTGATGGTACGCACAGTATTTGGTGTGGTTATGTCTAGCAAGAAGTGAGTCAGGAAGAGATTGGGGATAAAGGGGTTTGAGACACCCTCTTTCCATTAGGACTTTTAGTGTGTTGGTTAGGCTCATATGGAGGAGGGTGAAAGTTCTGCCTTGAGTTCTGGTTGAGCTAGCTATTTGTGCATTGGTATTAGCAAAAGGGTCGATAGTTTTGGGAGTGGCAACGGTATTGATTTCAGTGGGTTTGGGAATAGTGTTACTGCTAGCAAACACCCTCCTTGTTGGTTCATTTGTTCTAGGAATAATCTCTTTGTTAAATGCACTCTCAATCTGAACCCCTAATTCATGCAAATTTTTGAAATTGAATAGTGGAGGGACTATTAACTTTTGTAACATATCAGGCTCAAGGTTCTACACCACTATCCGCACTTGGTCCCTCTCAAAAGGTTGATCTGTCATTTGTGGTGCCTTTGCTCTCCACCTTGCAACAAATTCCACAAAAGGTTCTTTAGGATTCTGGTGGGTTGCTTCAGGCTCTTAGGTGGTCGTTTCAATTTGGGTATTGTAAGAATACTGATTGACAAACGCCTCAGCCAAATCTTCCTAGTTCTGTTTTACTTTATCCTCCAACTTGGCGTACCAAGTGGCTACTATACCCTACAGGATTCTTCCATCCAGAAAGAGTTTCTGAGGTTTAGTCAAACCCATCAGTTTTAGAGCGTCAAAGAAAAGCCGGATATGTACCATAGGATCTCCAGACCCTTTCGAAATGGTCAAGTGTGGCATTTTGAATATGTTTGGGAGCCTTACGGAAGCCTTGGTGTGCCCATTCTCAATTTGGAAATAGAGTTAATTCCTTGTGCCTTTTTGAATTGCTTCTCAAGGTTAGCAATTTTTAACAAGGTGGGGTCGAGATCATTAATATCAAGGTGAAAAAGCCCCTCATTAGGCTGCACTAGGGGTCTAAAAACTAGAGCTTGAGCCAACCCTTCTCGAGGATCTAGACCTTGCAAATCTTTAGGTGGCGAAGGTGGGTCAAAGTTCAGTTGGGGGCCCGGGACTGGATGTGTGGTAGATGCTCCAGATAGGCGTTGCATTTTAGCAATGGTCTCATCCTGCACGGCAATTCCCTAGTTTAGGGTCGTTATCATGGCCACAACTTCTTTTGGACTTTGAGCCATCATGGGTCTACTAAGTTGGCAATCGGGGAAATGGATGAGTGTAAACTGAGAGCTGACTAACAAGGATTTCGACTTGGTTATACTTGATGTATCTGAACTGGATTAGTCTAGACGAGTTCGACTGGATTGGGATTTTTAGAATGGGTCTTTTGGCATTGGATGAATCTTTTCTGAGCTGGCCTTCGGGGATCAGATGGACTAGACCTTTGTTGAGTGAGTTTTTTTCTGGGATTACATGGACTGTGATGGATTAAGGCTTTCCAGGTCGGATTGGGCTTGGCCTTTTCTGAGCTGGGTACTACTCCTTCTTTGACTCAAATAAACCTAGCATTAAAAAAAAATGCCCTATCAAATTGGGATATCGGGTATGCAGGTCAAAACAAAGCAAGATACAATTTTTGGCCCTGGTTCTAGTCTTACTGAAAATTCACCCATATCAAACACAAACCCCTGGATTTTGACCCAAATTCTGATTCTGATATGACCCTCAAGTTTGAAAGGAATTGCGTCAAGATTTAGACTCTCCCAAGATTGCATCACACATTTCCAAAGATTTCACATTTTGCACAAAAGCAATTAAAACACCCCTATAAAAGGTTTCCCTATCCTAGCTTTGGAGTGATCTACAGCTTTACTATTCAAACAAACAATATCACAACAGCCTAGTAAATAGGAGGGCATTGTAGACACCTCATTTTTGACCGACCTTAAGACTCAGACGTCATCGATTGAGCGCTCGGTGATGGTGCATGTTGTACTCGTTCGAGGTTTCGGAGTTTCAGCTGAGAGCCTTGCCTCCGAGCCCCTGAACTCTTTGTGCTTCAGCTCGATTTGCAGACCAAGCCTCATTTTCCTTGGCCGAGGGAGAGAGAGGTCTTGTAGACCTCTTTTTTGTGGTCGTAGACCACTTTTTGTGGTCGTAGGCCACTTTTTCCGTTTGGAGACCAGTTTCCAATTTTTGGAGCCTTCGACCGTGCACCTCGTCTCGAGACCGCTTAACGTTCTCCGTTTGGTGTGGTTTTTGAACCACACCTTGTTTTCTTGGCCTAAAGGGCCACTATGGTTTGTGGGACCACTTTTGGTGCTTGTCAGCAAGTTTTCGAGGCTCCCGGCGGCGCGCTTTGCCTCCCGAATTTTTGTCTTGCATCCGTTTTGGTTTGTTTTTGGTACAAACCTTATTTTTCTTATTCGGAAGGTGGTACAAGGGTAGGAGACCAGTATTTTCCCTTGGAGACCACTTTTTCTCCTGTCAGCCGATTTTCTAGTTTGACAACTGGTCTCCCTGATCTTTAGACCATCAAAAGTGGTCGGTCACCACACCACTTGCTTTCTTTCATCCTCTAGACCCTCTCCCACCCTGGCCGACCAGTTTTTACCCTGGGAGACCACTTAAAGTGGTCGGCCGACCACTTAAGTAGTTGGTCGACCACTTTAAGTGGTCGGCTGCTTTTTGCCACCTTTTTGGAGATATTTTCCTCCAGCTGTAGCTGGAGGGCACTGAGACTATCCTCCATACACGTGTATGAAGGGATTGGTTTGAGCCTTAGCTTCTTGGAGAAGCTTTGCCTTTTGATCTCGATAAGAGGGAGGCTCCTCCTCCCTCCTCTAAGGTCAGAAAAATTAGGGTTTGAAGTTATACATATAGCTTTGTATCTATCTTGCCTTGGTTCTTCATTTTTGTGCCTTAAAGTGTAATTTTTGTCTTACTTTAACACACAAACACACACTCAAACACCATTCTTTTGCTACTGAGGTGCTTAGGAGCTGGTTTTGGTGTTCTTGGGTTGGTTTAAGCTTGAAAAACCTGCTGAAGTTGCAGTAATAAAGAAGGTCTTCAAGGGTGAGTTTCTAAACCTTAAAACCCCCATTCTTGCTTAAGCTTTTGAACCCTTTTTCATGCTGTTTTAAGCTTAACTCTTAACTACAAAAAGTTCTAATTTTTGGTGCTTAAAAAGTTTGTTTAAGGTCACTTTTTGGTTTGGGGTTGCTTACCCCCTCTTAGGCCTTGTTTGGCCTTGCTTTTGTGCCTTCTTTGTGAGCTTTGGGATCACCTTGTTTTGGCCTTCTCACCACTGAAATCCAGAGGGATTTCAATGGTGGGGATGGTGTTTTAAGGTCCCAAATAGGAGAGGGTCATCCCCTCTCCTTGTATTTTCAATACTTGTCTTGAATGCCTCATGTGTGAGCATATGTTTTAAGCTTGTGTTGGCTTGTTCTTAGTATGTATTTGTGGTTATTTTGCTAAGGCTTACCACTATTTTTGCTTGGTTTGGTCATCCCTTGCATGCCTTATACACTTGTAGTGTAGTCACACACACTAGCTTTGTATGCTTCATGAAGTAGCATGTCATTCTAGTTTATGTTGAGTCCATTTCAGCATGTTCTTGGGCTTGTTTCACCATGTCATACCTTTTTTAGGGTTTGGTTTGGTCACCCTTTGCATGCTCCATGCACTTGTAGTGCATTTCCATGAAATAGCCTAACATGCATCATGTTTTAACATGTCATTCTAGCATGCTTTTGGCTTAACTTCAAGAAGCTTTTGTCCATGTTTTAACGTACTTTAGCTCTGATTTGTGTTGTTTTGGTCATGCATGCCATGCTTTGTATAGCTGTAGTGCATTCTAGCTTGTTAGCTTTGCGCACCAAGTCCACTAGCATGCTTTACTTGGACTATTTGAATGATTTGGCATCATTTATTATGTGATTTCAGTCCATGTTTCATGGTCATACACTTGCATCTTTCACTTATTCAATGCATTGGAGGGTTTGTCCCTTTATGCCTTAACATGAATCATTGTGTATGCCTTCATGCCTTAGCTTGCGAGCCATCATTTCAATGTGTTTTGGGGGTTGTCTTGCCATGATATAACTCTGATTTTTATTGGTTAAGTCTTCCCATGCTTGGTCTTAATAGGTGTAGTGTAATCCACCTTATTTGTCTTGTATGCATCATGCCTTATGCCCTCCACGCTAGCTTATTTTGGCTTCCTTCCATGCATGTTTTAGACTTATTTTAACATGTTCTAGGACTATTTTAGGTTGCCTTGGTCACATGCTTCATGCTTTGTATAGCTGTAGTGCAATTGGCCTTGTTAGCTTTGTATTTTGTTGACTCACGCATGCTATCTTTGAGCTACTTAGATGATTTGGTATCATTTAATACTTCATTTCAGAGCTTATAGCATGCTTATGTTCCCAATTCTTTCATGCTTTGAATGCCTTTAAGTGTTGTGCATTGTTGCCTCTCTTACGGCCTAGCATGTATGCCATCTTACCTAGGCCTTTGGGCCTCCATCTTAGCATGTTTTGGTCATGGTTGTGACCTATTTCAACTCTGTCCATGCTTAGTTCATGCATATTTGTCATGTATTGCATGCCCCCTTTGTAGTGCTCTTTACTAGCTCCATGCTTTAGGACCTTCGCATGCTATACTTGTGTTTGTTTGAATGATTTGGCATCATTTCTTACTTAATTTCAGTGCATTTAGTTTTGTTACACTTCCACATTTGTCGCTCCTTGAGCCTTCTTGAGGGTTGTGCTCTTAGGCCTACTTGGTTGGCCAATGCATTGTGCATGCATGCCTTGTCTTTTGTGCCTTTGTTTTGGTGTTATGGCAATTGATTTGGGCATGGCCGAGGTCTGCCCATTTTGGTTTAAGTCCATCGAGCATTGTGTATGTCATGTCACATCGCATCGTGCATGTTATGTTGTTGTTTGCATTACGTATGCCATGCTCTTGATTTGCATTGTGTATGCCATGATCATATTGCATTGAGTATGCCATGATTAATCATTACATTGAGTATGCCATGTAGTTTATAGCATTGTGAATGCCATGTTGATTGCATGCTTATATCATTGCATTGAGAATGCCATGTCCATTTGCATTGTGCATGCCATTAGCATTGAGTATGCTAAGTTACATTGCATCGCATGTTTGCATGCTTGTCTCTCCCATGTTGTTTTGCTATTGCATGTTTGCATGCTAATGTTGCATTACATTCATTCGCATTATGTATGCCATGCTATGTGTTGCATTGTTGTTTGGAATAGGCATTAGTCCAAACATGAGAAATGAGGGACGTTTCATACTTCAAGTGATAAAATGTACCTCAATTCTCGGTCGCCGACACTCTTGATCCAACATGATAGAGTTTAAGGTTTTAGGCTTTATCTGTTTACTTGTGCATTCATTTTATATTGAATTGTGCAACTTCGCCTCTCGGCCATCACGCATTGAAATGCGCAATTGGTGGGCTGAGGGTCGAGAACCACACTCCCTTGAGTTCATGACATGATAGGGAAGGTGGTTGTGCACACATACCTTGCAAATACATTGCCATGCCCTTTCTTGCTCTCTGTTGCAGCAAACTGGAGTTCAGCAGCAACAACTGGTCGGCCAGCCAGAAAAACTAGCTGGCCGACCACTTTTTCTAACTTTCTGCAATAAAAGTGGTCGGCAGGTGGCTTGGGAGACCAAAAGTGGTCGGCCACCCTCCCACAAGTCTCCCAAGATGGAGTTTCAGCTTTCTGGAGCTTGGTGCAAGTTTCTGAGGACAAATGAAAACGAGGACAAATGAAAACAGGGACAAATGAAAACAGAGACAAATCGGGGCATCGCATTGGATTTCCAAACGAGGCGATCGAGCATGCATGCATTCCTCCCCCTCTGAGGCTCCTAATTTACTGCTTTCTTTAGCTGCCATGCTTAGATAGCTAGTTTACGCTTTGGTTTGTACTTTAATAGTTAAATGCGTTTAGCTATTTCAATTTGTTTTGTAATAATTAGTTAACTAGGATTAGTTAATTAATTTGTTGTGTAATAATTAGTTTAATTAGCTTAGATTAGCTAGTTAGCTTCTTATTTGGTCCCTCCCTCGAGAGGGCACATTATTGTAATAAGCGTGCGTGTGTGTGATGCATGTCTTCCAATCCCCATTTCTTTCTCCCTTTTACTTAACCGCTTACGATGGTTAGTTTTAGGGCATGTTTCGTTTAGCATACCTTATGCTTGCATGTGTGCATCCATTCATCTGTATTGCATGCACTGGGCTCAGCTCATCATACTAACTGCATTGTATTTCAATTCCTATTTGAATACATGTATCAAAGTTGCATTTTCATATGACATTCTAGAATAGCCGAGCCTATTTTAGTTGTATTCTCGCATGTGTTGTATTAGCCATTTCAACATGAACTAAGATCATACATGATTTCTAACTAGTTCTCTGTTTTGGCTGGGAGTACACTGTGAGTGTTTACGCTTTAGCATACTGCATGTGTGTTAATGTTGCCATGAAAGCATGCTTGCCATGAGGCTAATTGCTTATTTGATATAACTACATGAATGCCTATGGGTGAAGGTTGGATTGCTTGAATTGGAACAATTCATTGAAATCCGCATTTTAGCCTACTTGCGAGTAGCAAGCCTCAAACCATTTTCAAACGAATATGCAATGTTTTGTTCCAAATTAGGCGATCTAGTCTATACTTGTATGATGTGCGTATCACGTAGTAAGATTAGCTAATTAACCGGAATAAGAGCACATGTGTTTTCAAAAACAAAATATCATGTTTAATACAGGCCAATCTTTGATCGGGCGAGCGGGGGTGCTCATTGCATGACCTTCCCCTCTCGTACCCAAGTTCCTGAGCCGAGGCAACTTTGGTGATGACAGACATGTGGCCTTCGGCACGAGTCAAGGTTTCCTAAATTCTCCCAAAATAAAATATTTAGGTGGCGACTCTGTATCTAGCAAAGCAGTCCATGTTTGGCACTTCTTTATTAAAAATCTGTTTTTCAAAATGATTTGTCGGATTTGGACTCTTTGGTGATTTATCGGTCTTACACTGCACTTTGTAAGATTAGATTCAGAACTGTGACATTTGAGTCCGAACTGTAGTAGCTCAGAGAACAAAACGAGATCCCCGCCGCTTCTCGCAGGCGCGCGCGGATGTCGGGGAGTTCTCCCGGGAGCGCGTCCACAGGCATCCTGTCCTCTGTTTGAAAAGTCACTGAGGCTGACTATATGCATTTAGGCCGATTGGTCAAAAGGGGTACCTCAGCAAAATTACCTAATATACTTCTCACACCTAACACCGAGAAGTGAAATGAGGATTAAACGGTACAATGATAATCCAGATCCAAGGGTTGTGTTTCCAACATAGCAGAGCCTACGACCAGCCAGCCTTCTGGCAACCTTTTTAGGCAAGCCGTCTAGGAATAGCAAATGGAAAATACAGTGACTTAGAGTAACAATGCAAATGCAAAGAACATATATATATATATATGTATATATAGACAAAAGTTCACATCATGAAGTTCAAGTCAAGTTTACTAAATTCCCAGTAAAGTTGCAGAAACGATAGCTAGCTTTTCGTGCTCATTTCGGATACGATAGCCCTACAGTTCAGACTCCCGTGGTTCTGAATCTGATTTCACAAGTACAATGTGAAATAGATAAACACAAATGAGTCCAAATCCAACAAATCTTTTGAAAAATCGATTTTGAATCAAAAATGTCAAAAATGAACCACTTTGCCAGATTACAAAGTCGCCACCTAAATATTTTTGAAAAATTTAGGAAACCCGAGACTTGTGCCAAAGGCCACTTGTCCGTCATCACCAAAGTGTCTTGGCTCGGGAACTTAGGTATAAGAGAGGAAGGTCATGAATTGAGCACCCCACTCACCGGATCAAAGATCGACCCCTACTAATCATGATGTGATTTTTATTTACATTATATACTCTTGTTCCAGTTTATTAGGCTAACACTGCTATGTGATGCACACAAGTATAGACTAATTTGCAAAAGTTGGAACACTTTGATTTCATGTTTGTTTTTAAAAGTGTTTGAATATGTGCCACTTGAAAAAGCAAGCTCATGTGCACATTAATCAAATCATCCCAAGTTAAACAATTTAGCCTTCATCCATAGACATTCAAACAAGTATATCACTTAAGCACTTAGCCTCATAGTATTATGCTTGATATGGCAACAATCACATGCATGCAATATGCTAAAGCAATAAATATTCACCTAGTACTCCAGGGCAAGCCAAAAAAAATAAAACAATTAGAAAAATGCATGCTCTAAGATGCAAGTTGTAGACACCCCATTTTTGACCGACCTCAAGACTTTGATGTCATCGTTTGTGCACTCGATGATCACGCATGTTTGTGTTTTTTATGAGTTTCCGGGGGTTTCGGCTGAGCGCCTTGTCTCGGGGCCTCTTAACTCTTTTCTTTTTTGTTTGCTTTTGGACCATGCCTTGGTGCCTTTGCCTGGAGGGAGAGAGAGGCCTGTAGGCCACTTTTTTTAGTTGTAGGCTACTTTTCCCTCTTGTAGGCCACTTGCAGTGGCCGGTAGGCTAGTTTCCGAGGCTTTCGGCTGAGTGCCTTGTCTTGGGGCCTCTTAGCTCTCTTCTTTTTGGTTTGTTTTTCGACCATACCCTATTACCCCTTGCCTGGAGGGAGGGGAGGGCCTATCGGTCACTTTTGGCAGTTGTAAGCCACTTTCTCCTCTTGTAGGCCACTTTAAATGGTCGGTAAGCTAGTGGAAGCGGCCGACGGCCATTTTTCTGCTTTTGCAGATATTTTTGGTGCCAGTTGTGCCAGCTGTTGGCCACTGAATGCATCCTCCATACACGTGTATGGAGGGATTCAACCAAGCTCTAAGCTTGTCAAGCAAGCTTCTCTTTGCTTTGCTTATATAAGGGAAGGTCCTTCCCCCTTATTGGGGGTTCAGATTTTTCAGAGCAAAAAAATCTCCCTCTCTCTCTAGAATTCTCACTTTCTCTCTATATTGTGTTATATTGAGCCTTAAAGTGAGTTTTCTTCATACTTTTGCACACAAACACCTAGTCAAACACCTTCATTTTGGAGCTGAGGTCCCTTGGAGCTTGTTTTGAGGTCTTAGCATTGGTTTTGGTCCAAAATTGTTGCTAAAGTTGCTGTCTTGCCATTGTTCTTCAAGGGTAAGAGACTAGCCCCTTTTAAGCTTTGTTTTGATTAAGTGTTATCCCCGCTTTGCATGCTACTTTGAGGCTGATTTTAGCCTCTCAAAAACTCTGTTTTTAAGGCTTTAAAGTGTTGGTTTGAGCCTTGTGTGGTTAGGGAGGGTGGTTCCTCTCTTTTGCTCTTTGGCTTGTTAAGCCTCTTGAACCAACTCTCTAAGCTTTTGAATCTCCCCTTGCTTGGCCTTTTTACCACAGAAACTTAGAGGAATTTCAGTGGTAAAAAGTTGTTCTTGTGGTCCAAAATAGGAGGGGGTGGTCCCCTCTCCTCTTGTCTTGCTTACATATCTTGTTGGCCTACCAAATGAGCATGTATTTCTCTTTTCTTTAAGCTTTGTTCAAGCATGTTTTTGGTGTTATTTTGGCATTCTTTAACTCTGATTTTGGTTGGTGGGGTCACCGCTTGCTTGCATCTTATACTTGTAGTGTAATCCTACTTGTTGGCCTAACATGCTTCATGCTTTATGCCTCTCGTCCTAGCTTGTGTTGGCTCTATCTCAACATGTTTTTGCCATTATTTTAGCATGCCTTAGCTCCATTTTGAATGGTCTTGGCTATGTCAGGCTTGCCTTGTAGGGTTGTAGTGTAAGTGGCTTTGACTAGCTTTGAGTGTCAAGTTTCTAGCATGCTTTACTTGAGTTGTTTGCATGCCTTAAACTCATTTCTCACATGATTTCAGTGTATATGGTGTAGTCACACTCTCACATATTCCACTCCTTCATAGCTTTTGTGAGTTGTGCCTTATGCCTTGTTTATGAGCCAATACGTATGCATGCTTGTCTAAACTTTTGGGCCACCATTTCAGCATGTTTTGGCCTTTATTTTGGCATGGTTGAGCTCTGCCTAGAGCTGGTTTGGTTGTTTAGGCTATGTATTGCATGCTTCTTGTGTAGTGCTCTCTATTAGCCTTGTGCTTTAGGCCTTCTAGCATGCCTTATTTGAGATGTTTATGTGATATGGCATCATTTAACACATAATTTCAGAGCATATAGCCTTGTCATACTCTCATGTGTATCCCCCTTTGATTGTGTTTAAGATGTTGTGCCTCATGCCTTGTTGATGAGCCAATGCATGAACATCATTTTCTTGCCTTTCATGCTATCATTTCAGATCATTTTGGCCACTGATTTGGCATGCATGAGGTCTGTTTAGGGTTGGTTTGGTCCTTTGAGCATTGTATTGCATGGTCCTTGTGTTGTGTCCTTCACTAGTTTCAATGCTTAAGGACCCTAACATGCTATACTTGCATTGTTTGCATGATATGTCATCATTTGGCATATGATTTCAGTGCCTGTACCTCTGTCATGCTCCCATATATGTCACTCTTTCAATGTGTTTGAAAGTTAAGCTTTGTGCCTTGCTTGCGAGCAAATGAATGAGCATGCGTTTCTTGCCTTTTGTGTCTAAGTTTTAGTGTACTTTGGCCACTGTTTTTGGAGTATCTTAGGGCTGGCCATAGCTAGTTTGATCATTTGAGATTGATAGTGCATGCCTCATGTGTAATATTCTTCACTTGCTTTAGTGCTCTTGGCCCCTTAACATGTCTTGCATGCATCGTTTACATGATAGAGTCTTGTGCATGCCACTTTAGCATTGAAAAATGAGCATGTTGTTTGCATTGCATTGTGTTTGGATCGGACGTTAATCCAAACACAAGGAATGTGGCATGTTTCATACTCAAAGTGATGAAACGTATTGCCTTTCTTGGTCGCCAACCCTCTTGATCATACATGATAGAGGTGGAGGCTCTTATGTGTTGTTTGTGCATTCACCAACATTGTGCGAGCTTGACTCTTTGGCCATCATGCATTAAGATGCGTGATTGGTGGCTTGAGAGTTGAGTACTACACTCCTTTGAGCTTGAGAAATGATGCATTGTTGTGCCTTTGTTGATCTCTGTTGCAGCAAAGTTGAGATTCTGGAAAGGGAAGTGGCCGGCCGACCACTTGTACTAGCCTGCCGACCACTTGTACTGGCCGGTCGGCCAGTTGAGGTAGCCTGCCGACCAGTTGAGGTGGCCAGCCGGCCACTTGTAGCAAAATTTTCCAAAAATGCTCCTATTTTGAGGCAGATGCAACCTGAAAGTGTGTTCGATGCTCTGAGGTCACCGCGAGTGCAAACAAAGGCAACTCATGGCAAGGCAATGCATTTTCCGAGCGAAGAAAACCGAGCATGCATCTCTTCCTCGCCCTCGAGGCCATTTTACTACTTTACTTAGCTAGTTAATTTACCGGTTTTGTAATTAATTAGTTAATGTGCTTGGCTAATTTGATTCATCTCTGTAATATTCTAATTAGCTTAGCATAGCTAGTTTCAATTCAACTGTGTTGTAATAATTAGCTTAGCTTAGTGTAGCTTAGCTTAATTATTCGGACCCTCCATCGAGAGGGCACAATGTTGTAATAAGTGTGCGTGTGTGTGTGTGTATGTCTTCCAACCCCACGTCTTTCTCCCTTTTATTTATTCGCTTTCAATGGTTAGATTAAGGCACGTTTCAATTAGCATACCTTATGCTTGCATGTTTGCATCATTCATTTTGTCTTGCATGCACCGGGCTCGGCGCATCATTCAAACTGCATTGTATTTCAATACTTACGTGAATACGTGTTTCAAAACATGATATCAAGTGTTGCATTCATATGCCATCTTAGATAGCCAAGCCCATTAGTTGCATTATTGCATGTGTTGCATTAGGCATCTTCGACATAGCTAGGATCATGCATGATTTTTAACTATTTTTCTGTTTTGGCTCGGAGTACACTCTAAGTGTTTACTCTTTAGCATACTTGCATGAGTGTGAGTGTCGCCACGTTTAGCATGCTTGCCATGAGGCTATTTGCTTAAATGTTTAACTGCATGAATGCCTGTGGGTGAAGGTTTTATTGCTTGAATTGGAACAATTCATCAAATGTAAGTTTTAAGCCCACTTTGCGGAGTGGCAAATCATGTTGTTTTAAGCCCACTTGAGGGTGGCAAATCAGCGTTTTAGCCTACTTGCGAGTAGCACTTCCAAACCATTTTCGAAAAATGAATATGAGATGTTTTGTTCCAAATCGAGTGATTTAGTCTATACTTGTATGCTATGCGCATCACATAATAAGGTTAGCTAATAAACCGGAATAATAACACATGTGTTTTCAAAATAACATATCATATTTAGTAGAGGCCGATCCTTTGATCGAGCAAGCGGGAGTGCTCATTTCAGGACCTTCCTCTCTCATACCCAAGTTCCCGAGCCGAGGCAACTTTGGAGATGATGGACACGTGGCCTTAGGCACGAGTCAGGGTTTCCTAAATTTTTCAAAATAAAATATTTAGGTGGTGACTCTAAAATCTAGCAAAGCAGTCCATGTTTGGCGCTTTTGATTCAAAATTGATTTTTCAAAACCAATTGTCGGATCTGGACTCTTTGGTGATTTATCAGTCTTACATTGCACGTTATGAGATTAAATTCAGAACCGTGACAGGAGTCCGAACTGTAGTAGCTAGAACCCGATTCGCACCCTCTCCGAAAGGGGGGCACGCGGAGAGAGTTCGGGCGGTCTACACAAGTGACTAATGCAATATATACAAAATGCAACTACTAGGCTCGGCTACTAGCATGGCATGTGAGTCAATTCAAGGCATGCAATAAAAAGCACGTATTCAAGTAAGAATTTGATTTTGACATTGATTAGTATGATGAGCCGAACCCTTATGCATACAAGACAAATGGATGCAAATCATGAAAAATGCTAAATGAAACATGATGTTACGTGCAATCCATCATAAGCAAGTAAATAAAAGGAAGAAAGAAATGGGGATTGAAAAACATACACACATTATTACAAGTGTGCCCTCATACAAGAGGGTCCGAATAACTGTCCTAGCTAATTACCGAATTAAATAACTATTACAATACCAAAATGAATTAACTACACTAGCTAATTATTACAAATTAGAATTGAACTAACTAATTAGTTACAATACGAAATTAATTAACTAAGTAATTAATTATTACAAGTTCACTACTTAAGGTACAACAAACTACTATTAAACATAATTTTAACAGGCCCCGAAGAGCGAGGAATGGCTCATGCGTGAATGCGGATTTCCACCCGAAAATGCCCTTTGTTTGGCTGCCAAAATGCTTCTGTTTTGCAGTTAGAAAATTGAACTGTTTTTCCCTGGCCTCTGCTCTGTTTTGCAAGGAAATAGACACTGTCTGGCTGAAAAGAGGTAGCCGACTAGCTAGAAGAAGTGGTCGGCCGTATAGTGAGGTAGCCGGCCGGCCACTAGTTTTTGTTACTGGCCTGCTACAACAGACATGAAAGAAAGCACAAACAGAGTATTTTCAGGACATGTTTATCCACTCTGCATCTCCCTATCATCAAACAGATCAAAGGAGGGGTAAGCTTGATTCTCAAACCATTAATCAACGCAAACTTATTGCATGATGATCTATGAATCAAGAGACAAAATTTCAATAAATGATATTGAAAGGCCCACAAAACCTCCTCCCTATCATGGAATTGATCAAGGGAAGTGGTAGGCATTGAACCTTGAACCATTTTCATTACTAAAGAGTATGAAATGCTTCAAGACTCAATGGGTTCAACTAATGTCCAATTGAAACCCAAACTTGATTTTATTATCTTATTCCATTTTTACTCCAATTTTATTACCTCTTTTAACTACATTTCCATTCCTTAGTCATTTTACTCCCAAAATGAGAATTAAGTCCACTAAATGGAGAGAAGTGTCAAACAAGAAATTTTTTTGGGCATGAGAGAGATGTCATGCCCTGGTAATAAACCTCCAAAAAGATTAAACCATTTAGCATGGAAGGTCTCTTTCTCATACTTCACAACACTCGTTTGAAACAACTCTCAAAGGAAAAAAAAAAAAAAGAGGAGGAAGAGTGCAGAGGTGATTATGTATGAACACAAAACTCAAAGAGGTTGGTGTCTAAGGCCTAAACCACCAAACCTATGAGGACAATTACACTACAAGCATACTATACAAAGCATGAATGAAGTAAATACACCAAAACAATCCTAAAAAGAGCTAAAACAGTGCTTAAATTATCATGAAAAATCCAGAAAAAGTAAGTTAAAATAATGGAGAAATGAAGCTAGTAAATAAGTTTAAGGAGATGTGGCTAACCTCTCCACTTTTGGGACTTCAAAACCACATTTTTAGCCTCTGAAAAACTATGAAAAATAGTGGTAAAAAGTTGGAAAAAAGTTGAGAAAGAAGTGGGAAACACGAGGGCAAAAGGTTAGAGAACAAGGTTCAAAGAATGGTGGTTGACCCCTCCACCTTTAATAGCTTTAAGCCACAAGTTTCAGCTCATAAAAACAGTCCAAAAATAGTATAAAAACAGCAAGAAAAGAGAAGGAACAAGTAGTGTAAAGATAGTCAAAGTTATACCTCTTGAAGAGGAGTAACTCTTTTGTTCACAAACCACAAGGCATTCACTCTCAAGGGCTGAGATTTAAGCTCAAGAACCTCAGCAAAAATAGCCAAATTTTTTGTTTAGGAAGTGTAGAGAGAGAGAGTGTGTGTGTGTGTGTGTAGGTTGCAAGATAGAGAGAGAGTGTGTTGTGCAAGTTTTGGTCCTTTGATAATTTTTTCTTACCTAAAACCAAGAGGGAAGGTCCCATATATATAGAAAAACATGTGCCTCAGTCGGAAATATCTGTATAGAGACAGCTGGTGTAGTGTATGCACATGGGAGACCAGTTGGTAACAAATATCTGTTTTATCGGAACACCTAGCCGGTCGGCCATGTAGGGGACGGCCGGCCACTAAAATTGGCCTATGGGGACACCTAGTTGGCTGGCCAAGGATTTGTACAGCCAGCCACAAAAAACGTCTCTCAAGCCTGGCTTCAAACAAGTATATCTCCCTCATTCGGACTCGGTTTTAGGTGATTCTTTTGTCTAAATTGAAGTCCCGAAAGTCTACTAGTGTACAAATAGATATGCCTAATTTAGTGAAAGCTACGCATTTCTCTCTTAACGATTTGATGCTTAACCTTTTCGCCAACTAGTTTTCTTCCCTTCCCTCCTATTTCCTTCAACTCCAAACCTATAAATGAGATGTTTTTAAAGATTTTTCAAATAGTTCACCTCCCTTCCATTTATTTCCACTTTGTCCTTACTCGGTTTACTGAAAGTGCAATATTTTAAACGAATTGTGAGCCTCAGAACATCGTAGAAACATTTGGAAAAAATATGTTTGAAAAGAGAGTTTTAAGGTCAAAAATAGGGTGTAAGGTTGGGATTAGAAGCTCAAAACTGAAGCTTTTGCTGAAGAACTTGAACAATTATACAGCGTAACTTTTCATCATCGAGTGTTCAACCTGGGACGCCCAAGTCTTAAGGGCGGTCAAAAATAGGGTGTCTACACCAATTCACCTATATACAGGCCCTCCATTGCATTCATTTGGCATGGAATTCATCTTGTATTTCTTTTCTTCTGCACTCTGTCTTTTTTGTAAGAGAATTTTGCATAGTAAGGTTCGCCACACTTGCCGTGGTAGTGCTGCTTCTGCAAGGTTTGATCGTTGTCTCTTGGGAGACGAACATCCAATAAAAACTCGTGAGCACCGTAACGAGAGACGAATTTTTCTTAAGGAAATTGAGTCCAACACAAGCCTCAATCAAATTGTTTTTCGTTTCTAGAATTTTATAATCTGTTGGTAAGTTTTCTACTTCTCTATAAGTATTTTTTTGGTTCTTGATGTATGGTTTGGTTTTGTTTAACCCAAACAATTTACGTTATATTCAACTTATATTTTTTTTTATATAATTTGGTAATATATTTGGTGCAATTATTGCATATTATAACTGTACACATAAGGTTTATTCCAACATATATATGCTAGGAATTGCCTCTTTATCTTGTTGGGAGATAAGATCTTGAATTGAGGTTAAGTTCCATTTCCCTTCTTCATCGATAATGGAGCTAACTTTGGTTTTGTTCTCAATGTGTTCCCCTTGATTTGTGATACACAGGGGTTGATTCCCACATCACTAATATGTCCAGAAGGATATGTTTTCCCCTATACCAACATTCCACTTTATGTTCCTGTCCAAAACTTCCTCATTTATGATAATGTAGTGGGCCAATTAGAGATTGAATGATTCTTGAGATACTTTGCTTTTAGAATTTTGCACCAAATCTCATCAAAATTGATGGTCAATTTCCACCCCAACTTAGAAATAAGTGTTGAATTCTATTCTCTGGCTTTCCTTATGCCTAGGCCCCCATTTCTCTTGGATTTGCACACTTGTTACCAATTAACAAGATGAACTATCTTCCTATTCTCAATACTACCCCAAAGAAAATTTATGTTCAGCTTATCTATTTGATCACAGACCTTCCTTGAAATTTCCATGGTTTGCATGAGGTGATTAGGCATGGAAGAGATGACAACCTTAACAAGGGTAGTTCTGCCTGCTAAGGACAAATTTTTTGCTTTCCAACCACAGAATCCTTTGGCCATTTTGTCAATGATGTCTTACAAATGATTTTTGCTAATTCTGTTGTGGAGAAAAGGAGTACCCAAGTATTTACCTAGGTCATTGGTGATAGAGATGCCACACTTATAGCTAAGAGAAAGTGCTTCTCTTCTAGGACTGTTAAGGGAAATGAACATTTTGGATTTATGAAAATTGATTTTTTGTCCAGACATATCACAAAACTCAAAGAGCACTTCCATAATACAATCACAGCTACTTCTATTAGCTTTAGAAAATAAGATCAAATCATCAGCAAAAAAAACAAGTCGAAAATGGGAGGGCTATTATTAGAAGCCTTGAGGCCCTTTCATTTTCCACTTTCAGTTTTAAGTCTAATCATATTGGAGAGATTTTCCATGCAAAGAACAAACAAGTAGGGAAGAGAGGATCCCCTTGCTTGACGCCTCTCTCCATGCTAATGCTAGATAAGGCCTCCCCATTCCAAATTATAACAGAGTTGACATTAGACACATAGTTCATGATAAGGGTGATCCAGTCAAAATTAAGATTGAATTCTTTAAGCTTTTTCAAAGTTAATTTTAATGACCATACCACTAGACTTACCTTTTTTTACATCTAAGTGTATGAAGGATCTCTTGGGTTATGACAATATTATTAGTGGTGGTTCTTCCGGGGATGAAGCTACTTTGGTTGGGACTGATGAGATCAGAGAGGAGAGGTCTGAATATGCTCACTATGATTTTTGTGATTGTTTTATAGATGACATTGCAGAGGCTTATGGATTGTCCAACTTGGGCATAAGAACAATAAGGGTTTCATTTATTTCTTCGGGCACATTTTTACAATCTTTAATGAAATGGAAAACATAGGTGCTAATAGTATTTCAGTGGTTGTGGTAGAAGACAGCTTGTAGGCCATCTTTCCCGGGGCTTTGAAGGCTTTTATGCTTCTAATGGCATTCCATATTTTAGTATTGGATACAAGGGTAAGGAGTCTATCACTGTCTTCAAGAGTGAATTTGGTTCTAGCAATGTTAATCCAATTATTCATAAGGTGTGTTCCCTCATGTTGGAAAAGCTTACTAAAATGGTCCATTATGTGGGCTTTGAGGTCATTGTTATTTGAGAGTTTCTATATTTCAATCTGAATGATTGGCTCTGGTTAGAGCCAACTCATTTTCATCATGGTCAGTTCTATGTACAAATACCTTGCGTATTTTTATTTTATTTTTTTTAATTGATAGATGATTAATTACAAATATAAAAAATATTAAATCAAACTAAACAATTAAAGTCCAAAATACAATACAATCCCCATAATCTGAGGGACAAATAAATATTATAAAAACTATCAAACTTATTTTCTCTCAAGAATATTATGAAGTTCTACCCAGTTTTATTATCAACAGTAAAGTTTTATCGTCATCATCACCATAATAGAGTATATTAATTTGTGTTTTGGTGGGTAGTGGGTATGAAGAAGTCCATAGAATTTTTGTTTAACAAATGGCAGATAAGCATATATGCTTTCCAGAAATGTAACTAAAACAAAGATTATAATAAGAACAAAATGAGCTTTTTATTTTATACTATTATTATTATGTCTCATCTCTTCAAACTTTGATTAGTGATTGCAGATACTTTGCCATCTCGATAGAGAGGTTATTTAGGGGTAATGTTCTACACAACTTGATGCTGAACACTTATTAAATTATCTCCTAACATCCTAATAAAAAGTAGTGAATTTCACAATTTTAACTAATAATATTAAATAAAATAACTATTTGTTCCATATAAATAAAATAACAATAATAATAAAAATATAGATCTTTTGGTTGATTCCAAAATGGTAATGTCAAAGTCTAATTTTAGTATATTATAAGGAATAAGTTGATAATATCATTTTAATTACGAAATAATAATATTAAAAACAGTAACTAGTGTATCAATAAATGTACCAACTGAATACAATAGGGGAAATTACTATTCAGTAGTGTCAGCAAAATAAATTATTACAAATTTATTGTAAAGCTTATAATTTTAATTATTAATATTTATAATGTTTGCCATCTATTTGCAATTACTTTTTGCCGACATCATTGTGTTGTGATTTGCCCAATACAATTTTAAGTGTGTCCCACGTCAAGTGATGGATCCTATATGCATGCTTTGTATGTTTTATTTGTTGCTACACTTAGTTATGCTCTATTTAGTTCGTTGGGATGCAATGGAATGCAATAAAATAGTGATTCCTTAGCATTTCTTATGGAATGATGATTATTTAAGAAACATGATGAAAGATGATTCTAATTGTAATGCATTTGTCATTTTTTTTTTTAGTAATTCTGAAAGCACCGTGGAGAGGACGAATCTGTCTTAAGGACACAGTGTCAAACACTGGACTTGATCAGAAAAATAATTCGAAGAAATTAAATCAAGTAAGTATTTAATTTACTTTCAGTGTTGTTTTTATTTGTTTATTTATTCAGATTTTAATTTTGTTTTTGTAACAAAATAAAATCTGTTTTTTATTTATATATTTTTATTTCAAGTTTGATTTTTGTAATCAAACATATTCTCTCCTTTTCTTTATTTCTTTATATTCTGGTTGTTGTTTAGTACACAACAGAATTTAATTAATTTTAATACAGTGAAGATTGCCTAACAAATTCAACGGAGTCAATTCAATGATTATTATCAATGTCATTTTGTAAAATTTAGTTCTACATAACATATCAAAATTAACTTTCGCATAATACATTGTGTATTAAGAATCGTGTCATGTGTAATTTTAGATATTAAACACAAATTTTAAACTGTATTAACTAGGTTCAGTTGGTAAGGCTCCCAAAAATATTTTTTTACTTGTAATTTCATTAGGGCAATTTGTGAAAGGAAAAAGTACATACCAATGGATTTCTATAAAATTAATTACATATTAATGATAAACGTTCTTAATATTAATTATTAAAATCATAAGTTTTTCAATATGTGTAATTATTTTTTAAATGGTATTTTCTCTTTGTAAAACATAAAATATTTCAGATAAAATTCTACGTTTATTTTTTTTTTTAAATTAAAATTGATTGGTGTCAAACACCACACAACACAATGTGCTTTACTTTAGCACACAATTCACATTCTATGAGAAGATTGGTAATTTTCTTAGAACCACAATTATGTTTTGACGGTTTTTGTAATTTGTGTATACTTTCTTGGTTGGCCCTTTGAGGTCTTATTATTTTTCTTTTTCTTGATTTGTATTTATTTTTATTTAAATATAAATGTGTTATAATTTATTTCAAAAAAAATCACTTTTTATGCATATTTTCTATCAAAAATTCTATATTCATATTGTTATATGGATTGGAATTATAAACCTTCCATTTGGCAAGTGCTCATCGATCATCGTCGTAATCATTATATATATGTATAATAATAATAATTTTTGGTCTTATGTATCAAGTATCAACAATCATGTACCCTAAGGTATCTGAATATTTTTTGGGGCTTATGTCCAATTGCAATTTGAAGAGACTGCTGCGCACCATGCACAGTAGTCACTGTTACGCGGTCAATAAAACTTTTTTCAAGTTTTATTTTGACGATTTGAATTGTTCAGTTTTTAGAAGACATCGCATAAAATGTACTTATAAAAACTCAAGTTAATTGGATATTGGCATCCTTTTCATCAAGTCATGTTTGTATTCAGATTTATATTGAAAATTAACTTTATCATTCAATTTTTTAGATATAAATATGTCTTGATCAAAGGAATATCAATATTCGATGAACTTAAATTTTTTCAAATATATTCTACTCGATATCTTTTAAAAAGTGACGGTTCGAATCATCGAAATAAGATCTGGAAAAAGCCCCATTGATTACACAACAGTGACTAATGCGCATGATCCGCAACAGCCACCCCAAACCTATCAAATGGTTCATTGAAAAAAGTGAACATCAAATGCACACGTGCAGTGGGTTACTAATTTTTGTGGGAGACGATTGATCTTGACTTAGTGCTACTTAGGCTATAATTTAAACAATTTGTCTGTATAATTTTATACTTCAAAAAAATTTAAATAATATTTCATAATAATTTAGAGAGTTTTTGTGTAAATAACTCTTACGCTGAGTTCAGACTTTGGGTTGGCTTTTTTTTTTTCCAAATCCCTGTGTTTTCATGACCCAGGCCTAACTACCATGTATGGGCCAACTGCCTTTTTTCGAGGTGAGCATCAGTTGGGTGGACATGGCATAAGCAGGTAGAGGTGTTTATTTTAGTTCAGAAAAAGGTAGAGACGTTTATTTTGGACTTGTTTTATTGCAATTTTTATGGACTCCACAAATGGACTCTTTATTTTATTGCAATCCACTATGTACTTTGTACTATGACCAACATTTTTATTTTAGTTTCTGTATTTTTAGTTGTAACAATTCAAAATTCATCCAATATCCA
Source organism: Camellia sinensis (assembly GCF_004153795.1). NCBI lineage: Eukaryota > Viridiplantae > Streptophyta > Magnoliopsida > Ericales > Theaceae > Camellia > Camellia sinensis. The sequence goes on from NW_021025597.1 coordinate 720,046, forward strand.
CTGTTAATTTTAATTGTTATTACATGCCCTAATAATTTAGAGAATGCTTTACCCGTTTTTTGTTTTGGTCTTTGAGATTTCACCTACCCTGATGGGTGAGAGAGAACTAGTATTACCAGATATCCAAAGTTGCAGGAGTTCTCATTTATCAAAAATTTATGAACCTCTATTTTGTTTTGCGACAATTAAAGCATAGAACCCTGTCCCATGCTGCCCCTCCACTAGGACGACCTCTGAAAATGTGAATTCGACAGGGAATCAGACGGCATCTAGAGAGCCCGTCAGATATATGAAGGTTGCCGGTATCATTTCTGACAAATTGGCTCCACAATCTTACATCTATACGATGGATACACCTTCAAATCTATTTAATGCTTTGTTTGGTTGCGAGATTTAGGTAGAGATTCAAAAAAGGGAAAGAAAAAAAATGTGTGAAACTATGTGAAATATAAATATGTTTCATTCACATTTCACCTACCTTTTTCATTTTTCTTTCCAAATCCCTCTCCAAATCCCCCAGCCAAACACGCCATAAAAGTCGTCCATTTTGGGTCACATAAAAATTCCAGTAAATAGCAAATAAGAGGACCCATGCAATAGTAAGTTTGTTCTTTTTTTCTTCTTTCCTTCTGTTCATGTATGAAACACAGCCAAAAAAACAAAAGAATCATAACTGCATAAACAACAAAATATCATCAGAAACTGACTTAGATATCCCCTATCCTCAAAAGGGGTCATATTGAGGAAGAAGAAAACAACCAAATGTAATAATTTACAAGCTTTTCCGGGTTGCCAGCAGCAAGCCACCATTAGTGTTGATTGGTCAATTAGAAGCTTATGCATTTGCAATCAGTACTTGATCACGTGGTGGCGTAACCAGAGGTCATACATAACCAAATGGAAAGCATCATATTTGATGGGAGGTGAATTCCACTGGAAGTGCTTTTGGACCTGAAAAAATAAAAATAAAAATAAAAAATGGCATGAGAAGAAATTCTCCGCAAGTACTATAAATTCCTTGATCTATCCATGTCTTAATCAAGTTGTGGATTACAAAAAAGAAAACAAAGGCACTTCTTGTAAAAACATCATTATGTCTTTTCACTCTATCCTTTTGACTGGCAAAATATAAAATAAACACCATTTTAGATAGGCGAAAGGTTTTTAAAAATGGAAAGTAGTCCTTTTTTTCACATCCAAATATTTTAATGGCAAGTCTAATACTTCATATGAACTTTCCAAGCAGTAATGCAAAGGTTTCTACCTTAACTAGATTTTTGTGCAAAGCAACAAATTCAGCATCAGATATGTCCTTTAGTATTTGCTTCAGCTGATACACATCAATCTCCTTGAGCACAACCGAAAATTTTTGCCAATCAAGAATGTCATTGAATGGCAGATCATAATAATTGGACAGTATTACTGCAGAAAAAGTACCCAAAAAATTAATTAGACAAACAATCCAGAAAGCATTACTAGGAAAGATAAAACCACTAGGGAAAAATAAATAAATAAAAGATGTAATCCTAGAAGGGGAGGCAATTGCTCTGGAAATTTCACAAATACCCTATCTTATTTTGCATAATACTTTAGAAACTCAACAGGCTTGTGATATCACTTAAATCATCGCGGTTTAGTATGCATTCCTATAGTTGTCTAGTTGACTACTTTGTAACATAAACATAGCAGTTTGTTTTTGTTAAAGAGTAGCAAACAAGAAATGGCAGAACTTAACGGTATTCCAACTATTTCCACAAAACCACAGGGCATCTCATTTATTCCAAACTGAAACTATAAGGAGGTACGCCAAGTTTAGATGCAAAAGAAGATGCAAATTTTAGAATCTCCCTCAAACATAATTACTATTTAAATAATGCGGAAAAACAAATGTAATGCAATCATTAGTGCATTGCGTTTACATTGTGTAACAGAGGCATTGACAAATAAGTGCACCCTGCAAATATGCAGGACGGAATCCCCTAGTGTTCAGGGACAGATGCCCTGGCAGATGAAGGCACTAATATGTTCCAAGAATTAATCTACAAGTACCTCTCGCCTGCACTTAATAATCTCCACATGATCTAGTCAATTGTTGCGAAGGACATGAGATGAGAAGATAGTAACAACCTTATTGCCAAGAACAGGAAATCTTCTCACTATCTCGGTGACCTAGGAAAACTATATTGGTGATCTAGGAAAATGTTGAAGACAGTAATCGTGTCGTGCTTGTCTGTTCTATCTCTATGTACATACTTAGCCTGGTGTGTGTTTAGCACCCCATCTGTATCATAACTATAAGGAAAGAGGAAAGAAAATGGTTACACAAACAACTTCATGCCTTATTCCAACTGCCAAGAAAGGTCTTACCGGGAATACATCCATAGTGAATTGAATCAGTTATTCGAGCACTGTTGACCTGAGAACCACCAGGACATATGCAGAACTTAGTCCTGTAAAATTTCTTTTGATATAACAGATGCCCAGTAGCCCTGTTTATTCTATTGTTCGAAATATCAAGCTCCGTATCATTCTCCCATACCCGTGCTAGTATAACTCTAATTTTCGAGTTCCTATGACCTGCCCAAAAACCCAGAGTTGTCCTGCAAAATATGATTATTGTTAGTTTAAGCAATGACCTGAAACGTATGGTTCCATCCATACCACAAAAGTCACAATCATTTTTCATATGCTAAACTAGAATCTAATCAACCCTCTCCAAAAACAAAATGAATTCCAGTCTGTTCAGAATAGGGAATTTTAAGAAAATACCAAATCCAAATCAAGGACCATAAGTCTCAGTTTGGTTAAAATGAAAAGACTATTAAGAAGTAAAAATATAAGACAGTGAAGTGAATGCAAGGAAAGTGAAAAGAAAAGTAACTTTTCAACATGAATTTGGTAAAGAACGATTTCATCATTTGAATCGCATGAAAGTCTAAAATAATATTTCGTTTACTTGCGTCTAAATTACCCAAAACGATGTCCATATAAAAGAAGTTGATTTGAAGACAATAAATAAAATGGGAATCCTAACAATTGATAACAACATTTATGGGAATTTTTTTTATTTTTTTTTAAATTCTGTTTTTTGCAAGAAAAGATAAGCCATGTTTTTCTAGAAAATTAAGCCCTTACATGGTTCCCTTTCTCATAAACCAAACTCGTAAAAAACTATAGATTATGTTCTCTTATCTTTTACTTTCCAAGACTCCCCACCTAAACAAACAGGGCCCAGAGTGCAATGTTATAGAAGGACATAAGGGACTCCATGCAAGTCTTTGTCTCAAGTGCAATAAATCTGGCGATTGGTATCCATGCAGGAACATTGATGTGGGATGACCAACTTTAGTTTGATATTCTTGAAAACATAAGTAGAAGCTATGAACCATAGAACAAAGGTAGACCAGAATCCAAAGAAGAAATGTAGAAGAGCAGAATGAACATTATTGACATAAGGAAATAGATGCAAACAAAGGCATAAAAATCAAAAAGACAAAATGAAAAGAAGGTAGTGCCATACTTTGCTGGATAAAGCAACTGGAGCAAATAAATGTAGGAGACCACTTCTACAAGTGATAGATTTACCAAAGAAATTCTATCAAATAATAATAGATAATAAAAAAATCCATTTTACCACCGTGTTTGGTATAAAACCAATTGCAACCGTCACATTTTCTGTCCAAACTGACATAAATTGTGACATGAACATGTCAAGAGAGTTGGGAAGAATTTTTTTTAGTTGAAGTCAAATTCTATTGTGAAAATATAAGATTCCGCTTATATCTTCAACCTCTAACTAATTGAAAACCCTAACCCTAACCTACTCACCCCCTCTCACCACCACCTGCCACCTTCCTCCTTCCTGCACCACTCACCACCTGCTGTCTCCCTGTCATCTTCCCACCTCCCCGCCACCCATCCCTCCTCCCCCACCTCCTTGCTACTTCCAGATTTGATGGACTTGCAGCAGCAGAGCAAATCCCTCAACAAGTAAAGGCCATGCTGAAGATAGTCAGCTCCATTCAACCCGCATTCAAGAGGCTATGGCAACAAATTATTCAGTTAGGGAAGCCGATTTGAATGCTATGAGAATCAAGGAACAGGCTTATTCGAGTTTTATAATGGAGTTTTCAATGGAAGTAGAAAAATTAATAAAATTCAAACCATTAAGAACTAACCCCACGATGGAGTTCTCCACTTGAATCTGCTAGACCAATCAAGCCCCCATTTCTTATGTGATTTTGGAATGAACTCGTTTTTTTTCTTTTTCTTTTTTTGCTTGGGGGAGTTCTTATGCCAATCAAGCCCCCATTTCCTTTTTTGCTAGGGTTTTAAAGATCACACTACTAGAATTTTAGAGACAACTAAATATGATAGCAATTATATTTTAATAGATAAACATCCAATAAAATATAGTTATAAATTAATTATGAAAAACACAATTCTAGAAACATTATGGCCCTTTTGTTTTACATTTGGTCATGCATATTCCATTCTCTCTAGATTTAAAAAAATTTAAGAAACTATATAGGAAAAATTTTGGGATCGCTAAATTTTCTGTTTTGGTACGAAAGTATGTACCATATTTTGAATCGTGTGTTCCAAAACATAAATTGCTGAGATATTAGCATTTTTGGGTAACAATGGTTCAAATCCTTGTGTACAATCATTAACATGTCGAGTCCATAAGGGTCTAAATGAGATCCCAGCCATACCATGGCTAGTTCAATAACATCTTCATAGAAAATTAGCCTCATTGTTATATATGTATTCAAATTGTTCATCCATGGTTTACCTTAATACACATCTTCACAACTTGCACATAAATAAATAGATAAATAATTATAAAAATAAAAATAAAAATAAAAAACCTCACAATTTGCCAATAAGCGACCATAAATTTGTTTAAAATACATGGAAATTTAAATTCACAAAATGTATTGTGAATATCTTGTATTGATCAAAATTACGTTTGCCACATTTTCAACACGAATCACTCTAAATGTCAAATAACTTATGTGAACTTCTTATGGAAGACGATAATACACAATACATTGCGAACCATTTCTGCAAACACAAAAGCCCATGTTAATGGCATGATAAAGAGGGTAATTAAAACTAATCAAAGAACTTTCTCATCATTTTTTTTCTTCTTCAAGTGCATCATGACGCTATGCTTTGAAGTAGTATGAATCCAATGCTTCAGAGTTAATAGGTTCCTTTCTCAAGGTGAAGAAAGGAATAAAAACTGGCTGGTAGGATTTTTCAAGTAGACTAGCAAATCTCTAGATGAAACAAAAATTTATTTTCAGGAATATTGAGTTATTGAAAATGAAGTCAAGAAAGAACCTATATTAAGAGTAGGAAAGTATCAATTAAATAAATAAATAAAAGAAGGAAGGAAGAAAGAAGGAAATTGAATCTTGAGAGCAGACTGTATTAACAATTCATTAGCTTAGATCAGCATGATTAAGTAAACATTCCACAGTTTTACCTGTTTTCCACATCATTTCCTCCAGCTGGAAGAGCAAATGGTTGCAGCACTTGAGGGAGAGCAATGTCTTTGTGTGGAATAAATCCCACATCATAACTTGGGGAGCACACAACTCGAATTGAATTCTTTACCAGAAGTGGAAGTCCTTCAGTTGCCCTTACACCAACATCATGACAAGTAACGAAAAAATGATCTGCACCCAGTGTTCTATTCCAGTAAGGATACTTGGATATTAAGCTCTCCACGTAATTTTGAACAATTATGGTCATGTTTTCATAGGACGTTCCCTGCATACCATCATGCAAGTATCATATACCTAGGTAAGAGACCAAAATCCTATCTGGGAGAAGAATAATTGACAAAAAAAAATTAACAACCCAATGTAGTAGTAATTATTTACATCCTTCACAAAATCATTCCACTACAGAAGAAAAATATGGTTAGTGAATTTGGACATAGATGCCAATACTTGCCAAACATGGTCACATGAGGAGTGAAGAAACAACTCTGAAAAATTGTGAGCTTGATCTCAAGATTGGGAACGAATATTACCTGAAATGCAAACTTTACATGAAACAGCAAAGGAGAAGTAGCAAACTAAATAGACCTAAGAAGCGTGGAGATGGACACAAGACACAATGATTTTCAAAAATTGCGATATGGATACAACAGAAATACGAAAATAAATTTTTTTACATATTTTTATTTGCTATGTATATGAATACAATAAACTTGGGGCACATTTATAAAAGGCATCAATTACATGTGGGTGTATCTTTGTTATGCTTTCACTTTCTCCCCCTTTTGTTTTCATATATTTTTGTGACCTAAAGCATGTTTAGACACGGGACACAAATGTCCATGAAATATCTGAATGTGTCGTCCAAAAAATAATAATTAAATAAAATTTACACCCCATGTGGCATGTCCGACACATGGACATGCATGCCCACAGCGTGTCTGTCCGACATGTGTACTACATGGACACGAAAACAGCCCATTGTGAGATGTCTACGTTTCCCAGAAACATGATAAAATGCATATTGCAGGGTTGGATATAATGTTTATGAATCGACTGATATTCAAGCATCTCTCACTCAATGATATCACACACGTACATAAACTTCGTTAAAGATCTGCATGACAATATATATGATTTGAGCATTTGCGGTAAAAAATTAATTCACCAAATGCAGTAAGCATACTGATTCTTGTCAACCATGGGATGGCCCCACATGCACAGCAAAAAGAAAACTCAATCATGTAACAAAATAAAAATACAAAAATTATGGCATACACATTAATACTCACATCAATCTTCCTGGGTAAATATTTCCCACAACAGTATAACTTCTAAACACTCTATTAGACTGTTGCCAAAATTAGGCAAATAATAATTCATACAACATATAGTCATCATACCCGTCTGCATGCAGTCGTAAAACAGCACTAATAAGCAGGGCTCGCAATGAAATGTACAACCGAAGCCCGAATCTCCTTTTCAATGGTTATATATATATTATATAATGCAGTAGCACTCGCACTTATAATCAACATAAAAAATACCAAACTTCAGATTGAGCCAAAAATCTTCCTAGCAAACCAAGTTGGATGTGTAGAATCCTGTCAAATTCAGATGATTGAATTAACCATTTTCCCAGACAATTTAGTCATTATTAGATGTATACACACTCGCTATTTAGCAGCAAATGCTTGATTGCTTCAAGTTTGTATCTCTCACCACAATAAATCATTTTTCTTTTGTCAAAAATTAACAGTACCACTGTCCTGATCCTACAAAACACTGTTAAGCATGCAATTCATGACACAAAAAGATCAAATTGAATCTCTAAAATGCACAAAATCCGTCAAATAGAGTCGGAAACAACGTACCTTCCCTCTCATCTTGTGGCATGAGATGGGGATGAAGAACAGGTGAGCCTGATCTGGATCATCCGTACGGAATGGAGAGTCTCTAACATTCTGAAAGAAGTAACCCTCGCTAGCGTACTTGCCGGTGAGCTTCCTCGGAGTCTGGTAGAAAGTATTGGGGTCTCCATCAGGATATATAAAAACCTTGAATTTGTTCTCCATCTCCGCATAGTTTAGCCTGAAAATCTGGGGCGAATGATACACATCCGAATAATCCTCAAAATCATGATCTGCGAGCACCTAATGGAGAATGAAATCAGTGAGAAAGAATTAAGCGGGAAAAGAGTGGGAAAGTGAAAGAGAGTACCTTGGAAGGAGAAGCGAGGATAGGGTTTGGAGGAGTTGAGGAGTTGGGTTGGGGAGGGAAGTGGGTGGATTTCAGAGAGAGGTAAGTGAAGGAGATTAGGGTTAGAATTGCGAGAGTGACTAGTGCTCCGCGAATAGAGAAGACGGCTGAGGCAGGTGGCGGTAGGGCAGCCTTCGCCGCCATCATTGGTGGAAAACCTTCGCCGGAAAGAAAACTGGATCTACTTTTTGCTACAGAGTCTTTCTTTGTTACTAGTAAAGTAGAGGGTTGAGTGAGTGGAATGTGATGTGAGGTACTACAATTCAATTCTTACAAACACAAACACTCTGAATCAAATTGGATTTCAAACGCGGAAAACAGATCAATGGATTTATATAGAGGAGATGGGACTTAAGTCTTCAACGATACATATTTGATTTAGATGGCTTCTTTTCTACCAATTATTAAGGCTATGTTTGGCCGATAAGCACAGCAATAACTGTTATGTCTCCATTTGAGATTTATTATGAGTTTATTTTTATGATTTGAATTGTTTATTTTATAGGATTCGTTAAGTACTTCATACTTATCAAAAATCATATTAATCGAATATCAATAATTATATAATCGAATTATATTTATCATAAAAAAATTAAACAATAAGTTTTTCTTTTAAGAAATAGCATAAAAAATATGCAAATCGATCACATAATTATTGATATCGGATGAATATAATTTTGGACAGGCATGAAGTACTCAACAAATCCTATAAAATAAACGGTTCCGATCATAAAAATAAATCTATAATAAATCTCAAATTACGACACAATAGTCACTTTTGTGCCAAAGGCACAGCAGTAACCCATACCCATGTTTGGTATGTTGGTTTTGGATTAAAATAAAATAAATTAAAAAGTCAATAAAACAAAAATATCATAATCAAATCATGATCATTTTATTTTATCTCTCACAGAAATCAAAAAAAAATCAAAAAAAACTTATACCAAACGAGATTTTTTTAGATTCAGACTGAAATAATTAAAAAATCAACCCATATCCCAAACAAAGACTAAGGTTACTATATGGTTAAAACATAAATTTTAAGAATAATAATTTATTCCCTTATTTTATTCCTCCAATTAGAGGTTATTAGGCGAACTTATTGGTAAGGGCGCAGGTGGTGCGGTGCGGTGCGGTGAGGGTGTGTGTGAGAGTAAAATTACCAATCAAATGGTGGATTAGCAGATTAATAAATTGTAATTTGAGCAATTTTTAGCGGATTGATGAATTGAAGAATATTCTACTTAATTATCATATATTTGTATAATATATAACACCAATTTGTATAATATTTTTTAGATATATAACATAAAGTAATTTTACGTAATATATTTCATATATAACTACTAATTTGTAATAAACTTCCTATCTTATATCTCTCTCTCACATTCGTTTTTACATTGATATTTTATTGGAAGTTAAAAAACATATATTTATTAACTATAACAGAGCAGAACGTTTCGGTTGACGGATTATAAATTTTAAAGTTTAAACCGCAATTAGCAATTAGAGCGGTACGAATTTATGCAAATTGATGCAGTTTTAGTGGATTGAGCAGTATTTTGCACATCCCTACTTATTGGTTGGTTTTGGGTAGGGGTGTTCGCTGATCGGTTTTGTGCGGTTTGCGGTTCGGTTTTGACCCGCCCGCATCTATGCGGTTTGGGAAAAAGTCAACCCGCAACCGCCCGCAGTGCGGTTTGCGGTTTGTGCGGATAGGGTTTGCAAATGTGCGAGCTTATAAAAAATTTTATCCTTACATACGTATTATAAATCAAACCATTCATAACCTAAAAATGATTTATATTTACGAAAATTATAAAAATTATATAATTAATTATTATAAATTATTATTATATATAAAAATTATATTATTTCAATGCTTGAGTGTTGTGGGTGTGCCCATTGGTGTGTGTGTGTGTGTGAGTGTGTGGGTTGGCTTTGGGTGAATGAAGTAGAAACGCCATTTCAAATGGCGTTTTTTAAAAAAAAAAAAAAAAAAATTATTATATGCATAGTAAAATCACTATTTTAAATAGCGTTTTTTTGCAAAAAAAATTTCTTAAAATCGCTATTATGAATAGCGTTTTTTTGCAAGAAAATTTTGTGTGAAAATCGCTGTTGAGAAAAGCGTTTTTATCCGGACAAAAAGTAAAGCTAGAAGCGCTATTTGCAATAGCGACTTCTTAATCAAAGTCGCTATTTGTAATAGCGACTTTCCTGTTCATCTACTTTTACGGTCCTAACAGTAAAAGCGCGAATAATAATGGCGCTTTAACTTAGTTTTGGAATTCCGTCAGAAGTTGGCCTAGTTTTGGAAATACAATGGAAAAATGGCTTATATTGGGAAAAGCCCCGATGGGAAAGCCTTTAACGATTGGTTTGGTTTAGTTACATACTTGATTTATTAGATGGCTTCTTTTCCACCAATTATTAAGGCTATGTTTGGCTGATAGGCACAGTAATAACTGTTGTGTCTCAATTTGAGATTTATTATGAGTTTATTTTTATGATTTGAACTATTTATTTTGTAGAATTTGTTGAGTACTTCATGTCTACCAAAAATCATATTAATTGGATATTAATAACTATATGATCGAAATACATTTATCATAAAAAAAAAAATTAGTAAGTTTTTCTTTTGAGAAATAGCATAAAAAATATGCAATCCGATCGCATAGTTAGTGATATCCGATGAATATGATTTTTGGTAGACATGAAATACTCAATGAATCCTACAAAATAACGGCTCCGATCATAAAAATAAATTCATAATAAATCTCAAATTGAGACACAACAGTCATTATCGTGCCAAGGGCACAGCATTAACCTCATACCCATGTTTGGCATGTTGGTTTTGGATTAAAACAAAATAAATTAAAAGGTCAATAAAATAAAAATGTTACATTCAAATTATAATCATTTCATTTTATCTCTCACAAAAATCAAAAAAGTCAAAAAGTCTATACCAAATGAGATTTTTTACCCTCGGACTAAAATAGGTAAAAAGTCAACCCACATCCCAAACAAAGGCTAAGGTAAAAATATATGGTTAAAACATAAATTTTAAGAATAATAATTTATTCCCTTATTTTATTCCTTCAATTAGAGGTTATTAGGCGGACTTATTGGTAGGGGTGTGTACGGTGCAGTACGGTTCAGGCAGTATGAGAGTAAAATTACAAATCGAATGACGGGTTAGTGGATTAAAGGATTAACAAATTGCAATTTAAGCAATTTTTGGCGAATTGGTGGATTGAAGAATATTCTAACTAATTATCATACATTTGTATAATATATAACACCAATTTGTATAATATTTTTTAGATATATAACACAAAGTAATTTTACATAAATATATTTTATATATAACTATTAATTTGTAATAAATTTAATATCTTAAATCTCTCTCACACACTTATTTTTACATTAATATTTTATTAGAAGTTAAAATATATATATGTATTAACTATAGCAGAGCGGAGTGTTTCGGTTGATGGATTATAAATTTTAAAGTTTAAACCGCAGTTAATAATTAGAGCGGTATGGATTTATGCAAATTGGTGCTTTTTAATAGATTTGACGGTATTTTGCACATCCCTACCTATTGGTTGGTTTTGGAGACTTTTAAGTGGTGCTTTAAGGATGTTATGGTTAGTGAAAGAGGTCAAATCTATAATGTTTGTAATTGGTGAGGAGTACCACCACGCTGTGGCCCAAGATCAATTAATAATTTTTCAATTATAAGATAGAGAGGAGTGTCGGACCACCTCACACAAGAGTGGGTTCCATCATTAGAAGTAGAGTTAAAAGGACAAAATTAAGGGATGTAACACTACTCAAATTTTATTTTATTTTTACTTTTTGGAAAAGCCTATGGTGTGTATCCCAGCATATCATATGCACCCTACTATAAATTAAAATAATTTTATCATAAAATTTCGTAACATCAATTACAAAATGTATAATATTGTCACAAATTAACATAATAATTTGGTTATAATATTTTTTATTATATCAATTTGTGATAAGATTACATATTTTTTTATCAATATTATAAATTTTTGTGATAAAATTACATATAAAGTACATATAATATGCATCCCTTAAAAAATATACACCAAAAAATTTCTCTTTTTCTTTATTTTTATTTTTTTATTTTTTTTATTTTTTATGATACGATGTGCACCATAAAAAATGCACATCGTCAAATTTTTGTGATACCATTTTTGGTTTTTTCCTACACCAAACACAAACCACATTCACCTTAAATAGCCATCACTCCGCGCGGTACATTTGTCAACACTGGGCATGTTTAAATAAAAAAGAGATTGCAATTTATTAGATTGTTAATTTTAGAATATATAGGTTGATTATTTAGTTATAAATGATATGTATTCTATGTTTATTTAATTATGAGATTAAATTAATTATTTTTAAAATTGATTTTTATTTTTTATTTTTTTCACAAAACTAATTTTTTATTTTTTTTCTTAAAAAAAAAAAAAAACTTTAAAATTAGTTTCTAAAAACTAATCCACACATGTCCTAAATATTTGAAAGAAAAAATTAGTTTTTTAATATCTAATTCAAAGGAGGGCTTGTCTAAGGACTGTGTCCTACACCTCCCCACGACAAGATAATCCCAAATACGGGGAATTAAAAGTCCGATTAAACTATTTATCCAACCTACAATTTTTTAACCAAACAACAAATTACTCAATATGGTAGACATGAAGTCTAATCTCTCCTTTCAAGCTCTCCAAACAAACACCCCCAAACTATACATTGCCAATATTAAACGATTAGATGGCACCACCGAATTGGTTTACCGGAGGACACCGTTGGATTGTCATCACCATCACTATTGAGCAAAGACTTTTTAGGCCCCGTTTGTTTCCAGAGATGGAATTGAGGGGATTGATAGTGAGGGGATTAATAGTGAGGGGATTGTTAGTGAGGGTCGTTTGTTTTCAGAGATATAATGGAGGGGATTGATAGTGAGGGGATTAATAATGAGGGGATTGTTAGTGAGGGGATTGATAGTGAGGGGATTAGTAGTGAGGGGATTGATAGTGAGGGGATTAGTAGTGAGGGGATTGTACACCTACTACCACCTTCTTTTCTATTTATAGAAGTTGTAATTTGTAATCAAATTGAGATCAATCAATAAGATACATAAATTCTTACAATACTCCCAAATACGAGAGATTAAAAGTCCGATTAGACTATTTATCAAACCTACAATTTTTTAACTAAACAATAGATTACTCAATATATGGTGGACATGAACTCTAATCTCTCCTTTCAACCTCACCAAACAAACACCCCAAAACCGTACATTGCCAATATTAAAGGATTAGATGGCACTGCAGAATTGGTTTACCGGAGGACACCGTTGGATTGTCATCACCATCACTATTGAGCAAAGACTTTTTATTCTCACCTCTAAAGATACGTGATTCTCACCTCTAAATCTCACTTATCACATTTGATTTCGATTTGATTGGCAGTTTTGATTTCAATTTGATTCAACACTTAGTTGTCTGAATATAATATTATTATAGAACTAAATAAAATTGTACAAATTAAATGCGTATAAACTATTTATTTGGAATACAATTAGTGCTCGTTTGACAATGACTTTTTTAGTTGATTTTTTGACTTTTTTGACTTTTTTAACCTGAGGCCTCATTTGGCAAGTTAACATTTTAGCTAAAAAATTAAAAAATTACTAAAAAAGTCAAAAAGCCTATAACCTATACCAAAAAGTCAAAGATTCTTTTTTTTCTCTATTTTTTGTACATCATTTTGTAAAAAATAAAAAAATCACCCCAAACATACTAGTTTTTTTTATCTCATATTTTAGCCAAAAAGTCAAAAAGTTACTAAAATAGAGACTTTTTTAGTCGTTTGGTATTCTTATTTGGCTTTTTTGACTTTAGAATTGTGTTTTTTTTTTGTCTTTTTGCGATTTTTGTCCTTTTGTGATTTTTTAGTCCATCATGAAAACCAAACGACCCCTTAATAAGTTTAGATGTTTTATGTTTAACAAATTCAATTAGTTCGGACTCCTTATGTTTAATTTTTTAGGTATGACCAAGATACAATTTTGTTTAAAAAAAATATAAAAAACAAAAAAACAAAATACAATTCAACATTAATAATTTGAACAAAATATTTTTGTTCTGATGTAAACATTTGAACATTGTAAAAATGTTTAACTTTTTATTCGAACACATGTTGAACAAAAACATCCTAGAGACTAAACAAATGCGAAAAACAAATACAAAATAGAAAAATGTTTGAGCACCCGAAATCAGTGGCTCGAATTCGGCTCGAAACCCAAAACGACGTCGTTTTGGGTTTCAAATTTTTTTTTTCCTTCCTTTTCTTTCTTTTCTTCTTCTTCTTCTTCGTTTTGAACACAGGAGAAGAGAAACAGAGGCAAGAGAGAGAAACAGAGGCGAGAGCGCGAGAGGCGAGAGAGAGTCGTCGTAGCTCGTCGCTCGATGGTCGCAGCTCATCAGCCGATCGTCGCATCGTAGCCCGCCTCCGCCTCTGCCTCCACCTCCCGCCCGATTTTGATGGCCCCTCCAGTTCGGCTTCTTCTTCTTCCTCCTTCTCTTCTTCTTCTTCTTCCTCCTTCTTCCTTCTCAAATTCGAGCCAAATTCGAGCCAAGGCTTTCGAGCTCTGTAACGGGGTTGTACAAAATATCATAAGCAATAAACTCAGTTTTTCGTTGTTGCATTGTTTCAAATCAATAATTTGAATACCATTTTATGGTGTCAAATTTTAAAAAATGATTGATTTGAATGTTCCTAAATTCAAAATCTTCATAGTCAACAATGCTTTTAATAACAGAGAATAGAAGGAGCTGAACTTGTTGATTATGAAAGATATTATAAGTGTAATGTGTTAAATTATATAAAAATAATAGAGATCCCAAAAATTTTACCAAATGTCTCACATAAATGTGAGACCCACATGAGACCTATATTGTGTGGGTCTCACTTCCATGTGAGACATTTGATAAAAAATTTTGTAAAATATTTGAACTCTCTAGTATCACTCTAAATTATAATAAAGAAGATGATAGGTGTTGGAAGATGATGATGATGTAAGATATATATTTACAAGTAATGATATGCAAATAAAATTTATATTTTGAGATTATATTATTTGAATTGGTAGAACACACACCACTATAATAAAATTCTACTGTTAATATAATATATATTGAAAAAAAGCGTGGTATATAAATATAATTTTCCCTAGTTAAATCGGATGTGCATTTTTTATTTTTTGTTTTAAACTTTACAAAGTTACACTAGCCTAATTGAAGAGAGAAATAGAAAGCATATCAAACTAATTTTCATTGTGGAGTTTGCGAGCATATCATTGTGGTATAAGGTCGTATATAGATATATTCATCCAAAATCATATTATTCTTAAGAAATTAATGGCAAATGAAATTACAAAAATAGAGCATTTACTTTTTAAAAAAATATGATTTGATCATCGTGAATTTTTATATAAATATTTTATTTAATAAATCTTAAAAATTGAATAATTTAAATCATTAAAAGTAAACTGTGAAATGGTCCACCAAACTTCTCTCCTGTATTCAACTCAAGAAAATTTAAGTTAGAATAAAAATCTAAGAATTAAGGATAAATCACACTTTCCATCCTTATAATTTGACACAAATTTTATTTTAATCTTTATTGCTTTAATTCAAACAATACTAATAATAAATTTCAAGAGTAGTTTCAATTTAATTCTTCTATCTTAATTATAACAAAATAACCAATTTGAAATTGATCTTAAAATCTAAAAATTAATATTGTTTAAATTAAAATAATAGAGATTAAAATAAGATTTGAATTAAACTAAATGGTGAAAAATGTAATTTAACCAAGAACTTTATTTATTTATTTGTTTGTTTGATTTGATGATGATTTCAAATTAATGGAATTTACTTAAAACAAAAAATTCAAAATTTCAAATATTTGATCATTCCAGAGAGAGACATAGAAGAGCCTAGATCTAATAGTCACCGCTGGATAACATTAGTAAAAAAGTGACGAGTAACAATATTTATTAGACTACACCTTAAAGCATCTCACAGTTAATTTATGGTGTGTTTGGTTGGGGGATTTGGGGAGAGATTTGGAAATAAAAAGGGAAAAGGTGTGTGAAACTATGTGAAATATATACCTATTTTATTCACATTTCACCTACCTTTTCCATTTTCCTTTCCAAATCCCTCACCAAATCCCCCGACCAAACACAGCATTAGACTCTCAAGCTTGGGAATATCATAACTCAAAACAATTGTCACCTGTACACTTACCTTGCTGCTGCCATGTATGAGGCATTTCAAAACCTTTTTTTTTTGAACCGGAGGCATTTCAAAACTGTTCCAACAAGAAATGCAAATTAAAAAGCATCTTGTGGCAATGCCAATTTTCAGTGATGAAATGAAGCGGGCATAAGGAATTAAGGAAAAAGATTACAAAATTCACATTTATGAAAGGATCCTGTAAAACCTTTTTCTGCATTTTATGGTCTACTGCCAATTTCCTTGAACAAAAAAATAAAAAAAAATAAATCATGGCATGAAGGTCGAATACTATATCCTCTGAGACGTCGGCATAGTCAGTGACACTCCTTGGTCAGGGTATTCATCCACTGATAACAGTTGGTGTGAAGTATAGATCCTCTGATGTTTTGCAGGAACGAATAAACTGTCAGATGTTGATGGCATACCATCATCATTTGTCTGGATTGCTGACGCCGGCATATACACCTTCTCCGAACTCAAAGGCATAATAGCATCACTCCTTTGAGAAGAAATCATGCTTGTGTTCATAAACATTCTCTCAGAAGTTGGATGCATCATTGTGTCATTCCTCAAAGACATTAGACCCATGCTGTCACTCCTGTGAGATGTAGGCATGTACACCCTCTCAGAATTCCGATGAATAGTAGTATCTGTCCTAAGAGATGGACCAACGTTTTCATTCCTATGAGATATTGTAGGCATGTATACCCTCTCCACAGTCGGATACATATTAGGGTCCGTCCTAGATATAGGACCAGCACTGTCATTCCTGTGAGACACTGAAACCATAATGTCATTTATGTTAGATGTGGGCATATACACCCTCTCAGACGTTCGAGGCATGGATACTGACACTTCTGGGCCCGGCAATTGTCTTTCCGTTGCTAGAGGCAAATGTAGCGGCATTTCTTGGTTTGTTGAATCCCTCTCAGAGGTAGCTGGGCTGGTCAGTGATACTACCGGATTTGGTATATCCCTTTCAGATGTTGGAGTTAGGGACAGTGATCCTTTATGGCTTGGTAAATCCCTCTCCCATGCTGAAGGCATTGCTGGCGACATTTCTCGGTAAGGTAAATCACTCTCAGAATTTGGAGGTTGCAATAGAGACACTCGTCGACTAGTAATTTCAGTTTCTGATGTTGAAGGTGGATGTAATGAAACTCTTCTACTTGGTAAATCCTTCCATTTTTGTGCAACTGTTTTTATTTGTGTGTAGAATTGCACACCAGCCTTCCCTGCAATTCAGGAAGAAAATAAAGATGCTTGGTGGGTATTGGAAGAAAAATAGTTGGTGCAGATGCATAAACACAGAGAGAGAGAGAGAGAGAGACCGCAGAAATTGAGATCACCAGCGCAAGACGTCTCAGATCCATTAAAACAAGAAAATGGCAATGGAATTGGAACAGGAACATTTATCCCCACCTAAATTAATCCCACATCTTCTCAGCTAAGATTCAAAATTTTAAAATTGAGATGAACATCCTCAAACAATTCTTGGTTTCTAGATGTCAGACAGAGAAGTATGGCTTACCAGCCCAGCCTCAATTTCATTCTGGAAATTCCTTGCAGCAATACCAGATGTGGTGAATATAGAAGCACCATTTCCATACCTTAAATAACAGGAGATCAATACCATTAAAGCCGTGAAGTATTTCAAAGAAATCAGATTTGCATTGGGGGTCATTGGGTTTCCACTATAACAAATTAATAAAAGAAAAAAAATTCAAAATTTCAAATATTTGATCATTCCAGAGAGAGACATAGAGACATGGTTTATAAAAGGACAGAATTAAATCATAGTAATCATAGTGCATTTCTTTAATTATACCAGACAGAGAGACAAAGAGACAGAGAGACATGGTTTACAAAAGGACAACCAAATCACATTAATCATACTGAATTTCAACTTAATTTAAACAAGTAAATAAATAATAAGGGCCATTACCCAGTGCTGATAACACTAATATGCAGTGGATAAAAACCCAAACTAAACATATGATATCAATAACAGAAATAAGAGTTTAAGGCAATTACTTGTTTCTATTGACAATAGTTATGGCATCTTCTAAGCTGTCAGACTTTAGTGATCAAAAAAAGAGAATATATGTTAGCTAATCACCATATATTAACAATGAAATAAAGTCATTCATAAAAGAAATGGAACAATCACCAACTTAAGAATACCTGCATACAAAGGAGAACTGGTCCAAAAATTTCTTCCTGCCAAACACAAGTATATAGAGGGCTCAAAAATATGAATCATAACCTAAGGACATGTTTGATTAGTGGGATAAATAGTGAGCAGATTAACAATCCATAAAGTTAGTGTAGGATTGGTTTTTCAGTTGGATTGGTGAGATAAATAATTTCCTCTTGTCCAAGTTCGTTTTTCAATAAATATGGAAATATATAATCCCAATTATATGTATGTTTTGTGCTATTAGTTGTAGGATTAAAAAATCTGTTAATTTTGTTGGATAGAATGGCCAAATCTAATCCGAATAATAAAATTTACAACCAAACAATGGAATGTGAGTCCCATGAATTAATAATCTCAATCATCCTATGCTATAGTCCACCCAATCAAACAATCCCTAAACACATTAACAGAAGTATTGGAAACATAAGGAGATACCTTGTAGCACTCCATGCTGGTTGTAACATCACATAGGATGGTCGGACCCACAAAGTTTCCATGCTCATACTGCGGAACCTACACAAAAAGTTCTGATTCACAGAAGGTGTGCAAGGGACAAGATGAGGCTCATGTTATTAGAATCACACCTTTACATCAACCCAGCGAGGGAAGCAGTTCACTGGATGAGAGGTTCAACTGATTAACTGTTAATCAGTTGAACCGTTTGATTATGACCTTCAAGTTATTTATAAGTTCTGTTATGTAATTATTCTTGTATAAAGATAAGCATAAATAAATATTAATTTAGGTACAAGACTACCAAAGAAAATATTTAGGTTCAAGTTTTCAGAAGCTCTAAATTGTACACTTCGTTAAAATGGCAAAAAACCAGTTCAACTGATCCACTCCAGTTTGCAGAAAACTATCCCGTGCCACCCCTTCCCTCAGTTATCCCTAAATTCATGACATCAATGATTATGGAACCAACCCAACCATTAGTTATTTAAGTTTTGTTCTAACAAAATTATGCATCCAATTGTTTGTTCATGTATCCTCATGTTAAAACCTACACCTACTACACCCAACCTACACCTACTACACCCACTACCACCTACCACACACACTCACCTACTTCACCTACTCCTCACCTACTCCCAAATCCTCTCCTATATAATAGGAATCCTTGTACTTGTAATATACACTATACAGATATATCAATCAATAATACAATTCTCTATTTCTCTTTATACATTAAATTTTCTACAATATATCAGAAAATTAGAAATATAATTCCTAAGCATACAATGATAAATAGATTTGCACCAAAATAGTAATTGCAAACATATAGTCAAATAATGAACAATGCTCAAACAGGGAGGTATAAGGACACTATGATGCCCATAACATCTGAACTGGGTATATTTGATACAAGCAGCAGTACATATTCAAAATAGTTCTTTTAAACTTGACCAGTCCCAGGGCTGGAGAAAAATTTTACTGGTAAAGTTGAATTATTGGATCAACTTTAAGTATGATTTTATACTTTTAAGTGACCCCATTATGATTATACATTGAATCAACTTCAAGGATGAAATAGGGTATTCGAGCATCACAAAAGACAAGCACATGGCCTTCCATGTGAAGTTAAACACCTCCATAAACTTTTGGAAAGTCATAACAAACATCAATGTAGAATAAGGTCATCCATGATAATCCTTTTACAAACAGATATTCCACCTCTTCCTCAACAGTCCTTCAGAAAATCTTTATAATGTCCCAATAAAAGAGGGCGTAAAAGATGATGCACTCAAAACAGACAACACATCACATAGTCAAGTGTAAGCTTTAAAATTAACAAATTTACTCTTGCATACATGAACCATAAGAGGCTGATTGCATCATGAAACAGTTTGTATGCACAGAATGAATCCATCAATTTTTTTCCCAGTGTCTAGATTAAGATAATGAGTCACCATGTGACACATATTACTTCCAATTCCAGCCTACATTTGAATCAAACTGTCCAATATTCCAAGGACACAGGAACACCTTGTACTCTTAAATCCATTCTGATCCTAACCACAAACAAATCCATCACAGCTAGTTTTGACAACATACTGACATTAATGCAAAGAGCAGTACTAACACAAAAAGTTGGTTTTGTTAGTGAATGTTCAATAGGAGATTGCTAAATCCCTATAGGGGTATACACAACAACCCCTCTCTCAAAACATGGGGCCTGCTTATGTGAGAGAGCAGTCTGTGGATACAGCATTAATGCAATGGATTTAGCAATCTCCTATTACCTAACCTTAGAGAGATCAAGTCAAGCAGAGTTTGGTATCATCAATAAATGCATACATTAAAAGATTCAGGAAACACATGCATACCACAATGTCTCTTCCATCAAGAATTAGTCTAGCACCACTTTTGACTCCACTCTCAACTAATCTGCATATTTGATCCTTTGCCTGTGAATTCAGAAAGCAAGTCAAAGACCAAATAACAACGCAAATAAAATGAACACACAACACATGCAGTATGTTAAGCAATCAGACTCCAGCTCGTCAAACACCCATAGACTGCAGGTGCTTTATAATTCTATCATACTAAGCAAATAAAACTTTTCCATTTAACAAGAAAAAGTTAAAGCATAACAATTAACTACAAATGTCATTTTCCAATAAGGCATGGCAAGAGTTTCCAAGGTATACTAGCACCTCTTTAGTAATAACTGGTCCAAGGTCTGCACCAGGTTCTGTTCCCACATTTACTTTAAGTGCTTTGGCACGATCCACAAGTTCTTCCTCCCTGGAAATGATTATATAATATCATTGCCCATGTAAGGCATATTACATGCATAATTTGCTCAAATTCCAATAGCATTGGACTTGCTTAATTGAAAAAACCTGAGTTCATCACAACCCAAACTAGAGAAGTGGTTGGATACATAAACCGAAATATAACAATACGGTTACCTGGAATAAAACCTAATAGTGACTAGAGACAAGAAAAACTCCACAAGCAACTGAGAAGGAAATTGAGTTCTTTGTGCAAGTGTGCATTGGTTTGGTGGCCAAAAGAAGAGGATTCTAACCGAAGGAGTCAAAAATGAAACCAAACTACCACAATATCTCATATGAAGTACTTCATGGATAAGCATACACAAAGATTCCTTGGCAATTGCAAAAAATCATACATAATGAGATCCAAAGTCTACAGAATGAATGGATAGAAACATAAAGAGTCAACCAGCAAAAGGTGCCGAGGGCATAACTCATGGCTAAGTATTAGTGTCTAAAGGTAGTTATATCCTTTGTTCCTTTAGTCTTTTATTATAAATATGTGTAAGGGAGAACCCTAATATGATTCGAGTATGTTAATAAACACAGTCATTCTCTCTCTCTCTCTCTCTCTCTCTTCTTCTCCTCATTCTTTTCTTTCTCTCATGCAAATCTAACATGGTATCAAAGCTTCATCTTCCTCCTTCAAAATTCTTCTCCTTGTTCCTTGTTCCTTGTTTCATTCGTTTTTTCCTGCACACAGCCAAAAAAATAAAATATAAAATAAAATAATAATATAAAAAAATCCTTCATGGTCGAAATTTGATGGGTTTTCACCCTAGATTTTTATTTTAATTTTTTGGTGAGTGTTTGAGTGTTTTTCCAATTTTTGTTGATTTTTTAGAAAAACTGATTGATTTTTCGACAGTCGTTGATGAGGCTGTTTTTTTGCTAACTTTTTCCTTCCTCCCTCTACCTTGGAAGCCAACTGGCACTACAATAGGGTTGGGAGACCTGGTTTTGATGATTTGGCAAGGTTCCACTTTGTTTTTGTCGATTTTCCTCAGCATAGTTTCTCTCAGTTTTTGACTGTTTTGGCCTCTCTAGCCCATGTTTCGGCTCTATTTTTGTCTCTAGAGGTAACTTTTGTCCCTAAGTTGAGTTTGTGGATTTGCCTCTGTTTGTTTTTTTGCTGGTTTTTGAGCTGGTATTTGTTTTTCATATTCTGGGGATATAATTTTCAATGGCTGAGGGTGAGACTAAGGATACAATTAGTGATGAAGGTGGGATGCGTCGTGTTATTACTCTTAACGACAATCCCTCTCTTCAAATTAGTTCCGTTAAACTGGATGGTTCCAACTATTTGATTTGGTCACGCTCCTGTAATCTTGCTATTGCTACTTGCCATTTGACTGGCTACATTACTGGTTCTCTTCCCTTACCGGATGGTGATGACTCAATACGTACTCAATGGATTTTTGAAAATGCTCTTGTTATGACTTGGCTCATCAACTCTATGTAGCCCACCATTAGTCGGAGTTTCCTCTTATTGCACACTGCTCATAAGATTTGGACCGCTATAGCCTAGTGTTAGAATTTCCCATCTTTACCTTCACCTACTCCACTACACACTCCACTTCACCTACCTCCACTTCACCACACACTCCACTTCACCTAACCCACTATCACCTCCACTACACCTACTATTTACTTCTATATATAGATTGTATAGGAATTGTAATTAACATCTGTCGGACAGTTTACAGAGTCTTGTCGGACCCTTAAAAAAGTTGCACCTCAAAAGGTGTACCCAATTTTGTCAAAGGCGTGCCATCAAAAGGCGTGCCCAATTCATCAAAAGGCGTGTCATCAAAAGGCGTGTCATCAAAAGGCGTGTCCACTTTGTCAAAAGATGTGCCATGAAAAGGCGTGCCAGTTTGTCGGGTGGCAAGAGCGCGCGATACGCGTGGCTGCCTCGGCTATTTAACCAAGACGGAAGGCTGAGGCTGAGGCTACCATTCTGAAAACCTCTTGAAACCAACCCTTCGCTGAAAAAAAACTCTGCCTCTGCGGAGAGAGAAACGTTGGAACACTTTGTTGCCATTCTGTACCAACCTTCCGAACAATTACCAGTCTGAAATTGCTATTCGCTGAAAACACTTAGCAACCAAAAAACATGGCCTCTTCTTCCGTCCAGCTACCCAGAACCTGCTCACCTCTTTCCAGAACTGAAACGAGCCCACAGAGAAATAACTGGTGCGGTGGCCAGTGAACCTCAACCAAACACCTCTGTTTGCTCCATTGAACTTTTCCGATGCGGTCGGTGGAGCAAAAAATGGCGGTGCAAAACTGATATTGAGGCTAATCAGTATACTCTGAAGTCATGCGTGGAAACATGACGGCGGTTCACAAATTTGTCGAAACCGGCTGCAGAGTAGGACAAATGAGGTGCAGCATTTAAACTCCCAGCTGGCCTGCTCCAACGAGTGTATAAGGATGCGCGAGCAGAGTATAAGTGTGGTGACAAGAAAATAAGGACTGAAGCGGAAGGCCACCGTGATGTGGCGATTTGGAGGTCCCCATATGCTGCAGTGGAGAGCAGGGGAGGCAACTTGTTGGTAGTCTAGGAAACACGGAGACCGGACCTGGCACGGGACACCAAGATAAAAGTAAGAAGAGAGACCGGTAATAGAATAGAGAAGGAAAGAAGAAATCCCACTTGGGTGTGGTTGTTTTTTTGTGGGTTTTTTTTTTTTTTTTTTTGTGTAAAATTGATTCGGGGTGAGCCCGATAAAATAAAATGAGTTTGCAGTTCGTCTTCTTCTCTTTGTTTTTTTTTTTTTTTTTTTTAGAATAATAAGAATAATAAAAATAAAATATGAATGGAGAAAGCAGATAGTGGGGAAACATGCGTGGGTGGAAAGATGGAAACCAAAAAAGTATGAGTGGGAAAAAGTAAAGTGAGAAAAAGAGGAGAGAGAGGGGAGATGAGTGGGTGCAGGAGTGGTTAAAAAAATAAAAAAGAGGATGGATGAGACGGCTGCCAGGCTAGGAGATGATGTGAATGTTTGTGTTAAAAAAAGAAGAGAAAAAATAAAAATTTGTTGAAAGCAACTTCTGGAATTTGATGCACTGTTAAAAAATTTGTGGAGGTTTGAAAGAAGGTGAAGACCCCAAAGAGGGTGGAGGCCGGAAGAATGTTGTTTTTCCACTGCCTGCGAGAGAGTTCGAGATCGAGAGCTTTGGTTTTGAAGATCAGGAGGAGCGATGTTCGATGAGATTGAGCAGAGAAGGAGGAGGTGAAACTGTACATAAACGCTGGGGATGAGCGGAGAGGAAACGGACGGTGGAGATCGATTCCGTTCACGCATCCATCGACGATCGAGACGGTTGCGATGGATTCGGATCTCAAGAACAAAATCAAATCGGATCTCGAATCGTTCCTCAAATCGAAGCAGTACTATCACCGACTAGGCCGAGTCTGGAAGCGGAGTTACTCTCTCTACGGTCCCTCCGGTACGGAAAATCTAGTTTCATCGCCGGAATGGCAAAGTTCCTCTGCTACGATGTCTACGATATCGATTTATCGAAAGTTATCAACGATTCAGATCGGAAGTTGCTCTTGTTGCAGACGACGAACAAGTCGATGATCGTGATCGAAGATCTCGATCCGGTACTTGGCTGAGAAATCAACGGCTGTGAGTTGTCTGGGATTTTGAATTTCATGGATGGGATTATCTCGTGTTGCGGTGTTCGGTCCTTCAATACCTGAGATGGAAGAGGGCGACGGAGGCAAGTGACGCGAGGAGGCGAAAGGCCGTCGACGCAATATGGTGGTAATGGGCTGTGGAGGCTACACAACGCAGAATTTGGTGGGAAATGATTTCGTGGGAAAAGGGTTTCAACGATTACTCTGATTGATGAAACCATGGCGTATCATCTGCGTGTTTGGAAGAGAAGGATGTGGTATCATCTGTGGCGACTGTGCTTGCTGATCTTCGCAGCCGCCGGAAATTGATGACGAGGAAGATGACTTCGATTCGGAGAAGAGAACTATTGTGAAGAAGAGTAAAGGTATGTGTTTGTGATATGTGTTGAAAAACTCCTGCGGCAGCAGCGAAGGCAAGGTTGCCGGCCAGCTGCCCGCCGGAAAGAAAGGAGTATAGGCCTAATCTTATTGCTCTGATACCATGTTAAAATACTGTATTATTGATTGATATTCTTGATTGATTGATTACAAGATTTTGATAAAT
>NW_021025597.1:754822-800649 GCF_004153795.1 Camellia sinensis
TTATGGGAAACCCACCAAGTCTCCATTTTCATGGAGCACACTTTGGTATCGATTTTCTATTCACCCTATAATGATTTTGAACAATTAAATATACGACGTGAATCGCAATGCGGTGAAAAACGCATTGCCACATGGACTTACCAAATTCAGCGCATGGGTCCCACCTCAAATATAGTCCAAAGTTAGGAGGGAAATATGTTTTTACCAAAACCATTTCTAAAAAAACCAAGGATAATTTTGTCTTTTTGGTATGTTTGATCAACGGAATCAATAGTGAGGGAATTAATAATCCATGAGATTAGCATAGGATTTGTTATCTAACTGGATTAGTGAGATACATAATTTCCTCTTGTCCACACTTGTTTTGTAACAAATATAAAAATATATAATCTTAATTACACATATGTTTTGCATTATTAGTTGTAAGATTAAAAAATTTATCAATTTTGTTGGATAAAATGACCATTGCAATCTAATCCGAATAATAAAATTTACAACCAAACAATGGAATGTGAGTCCCATGAATTAATAATCTCAATCATCCTATGCTATAGTCCACCTAATCAAACAATCCCTAAACACATTAACAGAAGTATTGGAAACATAAGGAGATACCTTGTAGCACTCCATGCTGGTTGTAACATCACATAGGATGGTCGGACCCACAAAGTTTCCATGCTCATACTGCGGAACCTACACAGAAAGTTCTGATTCAGAGAAGGTGTGCAAGGGACAAGATGAGGCTCATGTTATTAGAATCACACCTTTACATCAACCCAGCGAGGGAAGCAGTTCACTGGATGAGAGGTTCAACTGATTAACTGTTAATCAGTTGAACCGTTTGATTATGACCTTCAAGTTATTTATAAGTTCTGTTATGTAATTATTCTTGTATAAAGATAAGCATAAATAAATATTAATTTAGGTACAAGACTACCAAAGAAAATATTTAGGTTCAAGTTTTCAGAAGCTCTAAATTGTACACTTCGTTAAAATGGCAAAAAACCAGTTCAACTGATCCACTCCAGTTTGCAGAAAACTGTCCCGTGCCACCCCTTCCCTCAGTTATCCCTAAATTCATGACATCAATGATTATGGAACCAACCCAACCATTAGTCATTTAAGTTTTGTTCTAACAAAATTATGCGTCCAATTGTTTGTTCATGTATCCTCATATATCAGAAAATTAGAAATATAATTCCTAAGCATACAATGATAAATAGATTTGCACCAAAATAGTAATTGCAAACATATAGTCAAATAATGAACAATGCTCAAACAGGGAGGTATAAGGACACTATGATGCCCATAACATCTGAACTGGGTATATTTGATACAAGCAGCAGTACATATTCAAAATAGTTCTTTTAAACTTGACCAGTCCCAGGGCTGGAGAAAAATTTTACTGGTAAAGTTGAATTATTGGATCAACTTTAAGTATGGTTTTATACTTTTAAGTGACCCCATTATGATTATACATTGAATCAACTTCAAGGATGAAATAGGGTATTCGAGCATCACAAAAGACAAGCACATGGCCTTCCATGTGAAGTTAAACACCTCCATAAACTTTTGGAAAGTCATAACAAACATCAATGTAGAATAAGGTCATCCATGATAATCCTTTTACAAACAGATATTCCACCTCTTCCTCAACAGTCCTTCAGAAAATCTTTATAATGTCCCAATAAAAGAGGGCGTAAAAGATGATGCACTCAAAACAGACAACACATCACATAGTCAAGTGTAAGCTTTAAAATTAACAAATTTACTCTTGCATACATGAACCATAAGAGGCTGATTGCATCATGAAACAGTTTGTATGCACAGAATGAATCCATCAATTTTTTTCCCAGTGTCTAGATTAAGATAATGAGTCACCATGTGACACATATTACTTCCGATTCCAGCCTACATTTGAATCAAACTGTCCAATATTCCAAGGACACAGGAACACCTTGTACTCTTAAATCCATTCTGATCCTAACCACAAACAAATCCATCACAGCTAGTTTTGACAACATACTGACATTAATGCAAAGAGCAGTACTAACACAAAAAGTTGGTTTTGTTAGTGAATGTTCAATAGGAGATTGCTAAATCCCTATAGGGGTATACACAACAACCCCTCTCTCAAAACATGGGGCCTGCTTATGTGAGAGAGCAGTCTGTGGATACAGCATTAATGCAATGGATTTAGCAATCTCCTATTACCTAACCTTAGAGAGATCAAGTCAAGCAGAGTTTGGTATCATCAATAAATGCATACATTAAAAGATTCAGGAAACACATGCATACCACAATGTCTCTTCCATCAAGAATTAGTCTAGCACCACTTTTGACTCCACTCTCAACTAATCTGCATATTTGATCCTTTGCCTGTGAATTCAGAAAGCAAGTCAAAGACCAAATAACAACGCAAATAAAATGAACACACAACACATGCAGTATGTTAAGCAATCAGACTCCAGCTCGTCAAACACCCATAGACTGCAGGTGCTTTATAATTCTATCATACTAAGCAAATAAAACTTTTCCATTTAACAAGAAAAAGTTAAAGCATAACAATTAACTACAAATGTCATTTTCCAATAATGCATGTCAAGAGTTTCCAAGGTATACTAGCACCTCTTTAGTAATAACTGGTCCAAGGTCTGCACCAGGTTCTGTTCCCACATTTACTTTAAGTGCTTTGGCACGATCCACAAGTTCTTCCTCCCTGGAAATGATTATATAATATCATTGCCCATGTAAGGCATATTACATGCATAATTTGCTCAAATTCCAATAGCATTGGACTTGCATAAACCGAAATATAACAATACGGTTACCTGGAATAAAACCTAATAGTGACTAGAGACTAAAAAAACTCCACAAGCAACTGAGAAGGAAATTGAGTTCTTTGTGCAAGTGTGCATTGGTTTGGTGGCCAAAAGAAGAGGATTCTAACCGAAGGAGTCAAAAATGAAACCAAACTACCACAATATCTCATATGAAGTACTTCATGGATAAGCATACACAAAGTTTCCTTTGCAATTGCAAAAAATCATACATAATGAGATCCAAAGTCTACAGAATGAATGGATAGAAACATAAAGAGTCAACCAGCAAAAGGTGCCGAGGGCATAACTCATGGCTAAGTATTAGTGTCTAAAGGTAGTTATATCCTTTGTTCCTTTAGTCTTTTATTATAAATATGTGTAAGGGAGAACCCTAATATGATTCGAGTATGTTAATAAACACAGTCATTCTCTCTCTCTCTCTCTCTCTCTCTTCTTCTCCTCATTCTTTTCTTTCTCTCATGCAAATCTAACATGGTATCAAAGCTTCATCTTCCTCCTTCAAAATTCTTCTCCTTGTTCCTTGTTCCTTGTTTCATTCGTTTTTTCCTGCACACAGCCAAAAAAATAAAATATAAAATAAAATAATAATATAAAAAAATCCTTCATGGTCGAAATTTGATGGGTTTTCACCCTAGATTTTTATTTTAATTTTTTGGTGAGTGTTTGAGTGTTTGAGTGTTTTTCCAATTTTTGTTGATTTTTTAGAAAAACTGATTGATTTTTCGACAATCGTTGATGAGGCTATTTTTCTGCTAACTTTTTCCTTCCTCCCTCTACCTTGGAAGCCAACTGGTACTACAATAGGGTTAGGAGACCTGGTTTTGATGATTTGGCAAGGTTCCACTTTGTTTTTGTCGATTTTCCTCAGCATAGTTTCTCTCAGTTTCTGACTGTTTTGGCCTCTCTAGCCCATGTTTCGGCTCTATTTTTGT
Source organism: Camellia sinensis (assembly GCF_004153795.1). Lineage (NCBI taxonomy): Eukaryota > Viridiplantae > Streptophyta > Magnoliopsida > Ericales > Theaceae > Camellia > Camellia sinensis. The sequence goes on from NW_021025597.1 coordinate 758,598, forward strand.
CTCTAGAGGTAACTTTTGTCCCTAAGTTGAGTTTGTGGATTTGCCTCTGTTTGTTTTTTGCTGGTTTTTGAGCTGGTATTTGTTTTTCATATTCTGGGGATATAATTTTCAATGGCTGAGGGTGAGACTAAGGATACAATTAGTGATGAAGGTGGGATGCGTCGAGTTATTACTCTTAACGACAATCCCTCTCTTCAAATTAGTTCCGTTAAACTGGATGGTTCCAACTATTTGATTTGGTCACGCTCCTGTAATCTTGCTATTGCTACTTGCCATTTGACTGGCTACATTACTGGTTCTCTTCCCTTACCGGATGGTGATGACTCAATACGTACTCAATGGATTTTTGAAAATGCTCTTGTTATGACTTGGCTCATCAACTCTATGTAGCCCACCATTAGTCGGAGTTTCCTCTTATTGCACACTGCTCATAAGATTTGGACCGTTATAGCCTAGATATACTCCCAACAGGGTAATGATGCACAAGCGTATGAGTTGAGAAAGAAGCTTTGGGGCTTAGATCAAAAGGATAGATCACTCGCAATATACTATACTGAGTTGAATAGTTTGTGACAGGAACTAGACTATTTACCAGACCTTCCAAGCTATTTGTTCTAGGGATGACCTTCCTACTGGCTTGAATTTGGAGTATGATTAGATTTGCATCCAGATATTGGGTCATTCCCTTTTTCCCACCCTACGCGAGGCTTGTGCTCTTGTCCAGCAAGAGGAGAGTCAACGTAACGCTATGGTTCATTCCTTTATTCAGGATCGTTCTGCTTTGGTTGTTGCTCCTCCTACTCGAGCTCCTTGGCCTAGTTCAGTTCAGTCTGGTATTCAAGGTACATTGGTTGATCGAGATCGATTGAAGTGCGATTATTGTAGGAAAGAAAGACATGATCGAGAGCATTGTTGGAAACTGAATGGTCACCCTATTCGTGGTCAGGGCCGTGGTAGTACAGCTCATCCTCAAGTGCACGTGTCTGAGATTGCTGCTAGTACTTCTTCTGAACCTAGCACTTTTTCTCAGGATGAGTTACACACTCTCGGGTGTTTGATGGCTCGACTTGATTCTCCATCTTCCACAACTTCTTCCACTCCAGCTTCTTCCAATTTTGTCCACACAAGTATTCCTGCTAGTGCTCTTAATACATCCTCGTCGCTTTCTTGGATTATTGATTCTGGTGCCACCAACTACATGACAGGTGCCTCTAGCCTTTTCTGTTCTTATTCTCCTTGTTCTAGCCAACACAAGGTTAGAGTGGCTAATGACACTTTATCCTCTGTCTCTGGCAAGGGTTCGATTCATTATTCATCTTTACTTTGTCTTTCATCTGTGTTTCATGTTCCTAATTTTTCCACTAACCTACTTTCTATTAGTAGTCTTACTACTTTAAATTGCTCGGTGACCTTTTTTCCTACTCATTGTGTCTTTTAGGAACTAGCTACGGAAAAAATGATTGGCAGTGGTAGAGCACAAGGTGAACTGTACTTTATTGATGTCGTTCCTTCTGATGTCCCATCTCAAGCTCTCAAGTGCACTACTAGCTCTCCTCTTCATCTCCTTCATCAATGGCATCGTCGTTTGGGTCATCCTTTCTTTAGTGTTCTAGAGAAAAAATTTCCTTCTTTAGTTCATGATTGTCCTAGGAGTAGTTTTGGTTGTGATGCTTGTGAACTCGCAAAGCATAAACGTACTTGTTATCATTCAATTAATAAAAAAAGTACTTTTCCTTTTATGTTTATTCATACCGATGTGTGGGGCCCTTCCCTTGTGGTTTCTGTTTCTGCGTATTGATGGTTTGTTGCATTTATTGATTGTTATTCCCGTGTGACTTGGATTTACTTGCTTCAAACTAAGAGTGAAGTTTTTTTTTTTTCCAAATTTTTCACAAAATGGTGACCAATCTTTTTAATGTTCAAATCAAAATTCTTCAAAGTGATAATGGGACTGAGTATGTTGATGGAGTTTTTTGAGCGTACCTAGAGGAGCATGGCATTCTTTATCAAACTAGTTATGTTAGTACTCCTCAGCAGAATGGAGTTGCTGAACGCAAGAATGGCCATCTTCTTGAAGTTGCTAAATGTCCCTAAGTCTTTTTGGGGTGATGTTGTTCTTCCTGTTGCTTACCTTATCAACCGTATGCCTTGCAGTGTCCTCTAATTCCAAATTCCTCTTCAACTGTTTCCTGTAACATATCCCACCTCTTTCTCTTCCTCCTCCTCCTCGGGTGTTTGGGTGTGTCTATTTTGTTCATTTGCAACTTCGTACTCGTGGGAAACTTTAAGATTGTGCGTTGTGTATGCTAGTATGAATGTCACTTTCCGTGAATCTGCATCCTTCTTCCCTTCTCCACCATCTCCTCAAGGGGGGAGTGTTATGGATGAGATTGCAGATGAGGAGATGACTTATCAACATGAGTTATCTTTTTTCCTTCCTAGTCAGTGGACTGTTATTTGTGATGAGGGGGAGCCTAATAGTTCTCTTGATGTGGAGCCTGACATTGGTGGTCGTTTGGACAGGGTTGATCTTAAGACTTATTCACGGCATCCAAAAGAGTAGGTTTCCCTTGTGCCACCCGACCAATCATCATTCCTCATGTTAGTTCCAAGTAATACATCTCAGTCTATTCCTCCACCTGTAGTTGATAGTCTTGTTGCTGATGATTCATGTCTTTTTACTGCTCTTAGAAAAGAGGTTAGGACTTGTACTCAACACCCCATTTCTAAATTTGTGTCATATGATTCATTGTCTTTATCATGCTTTTGTTTCGTCTGTCTTCTGTGTGTATTCCCAAGGGTTGGAAAGAAGCTATCAATGATCCTAAGTGGAAAGTAGCTATGGTAGAAGAGATGCAAGCTCTAAACAAGAATAACACTTGGGAGTTGGTTCCTCTTCCTAGTGGAAAAAAGCCTGTAGGGTGTAAGTGGGTGTTCACCATTAAGCAGACAGTAGATGGAGTAATGGAATGGTAAAAACCTCGACTAGTGGCCAAGGGATTTACTCAGACATATGGAATTGATTATCAAGAAACCTTTGCTCCAGTAGCAAAGATGAATTCCATTCGAGCTATTCTCTCATGTGTAGCTAATTCGGGCTGGCTTTTATAGCAATTAGATGTGAAGAATGCATTTCTCCATAGTGATTTGGAGGAGGAGGTACATATGGATGTACCACCAGGATTCTCATCTCAGTCTACAATTGGGAAAGTTTGTAGGTTGAAAAAGGCTTTAATGGTTTGAAATAGTCTCATCGAGCTTGGTTTGATAGATTCCTGAAGGCTATGTTGAGATTCAGGTATAAACAAAGCAATGCAGATCACAAAATGTCGTCAAACACCATGCAAATAAGGTAACTGTGCTTATAGTATATGTGGATGACATAGTTCTTAAGATGCTGTTGGCCAAGAAATTTGAGTTCAAAGACCTTGGTCCGTTGAGGTACTTTCTTGGGATTGAAATTGCCAAATCTAAGAAAGACATCTTTATACGAAAGTAGATCCTAGTTCTTCTTGAGGAAACTAGCATGTTAGGTTGCCGAGCTACTGATTCGCCAACTGAGACTAATCACCATCTTTGTAGTGGTGTTGGTGATCTTATGGAAAAGGGATAATACCAGCGACTTGTGGGAAGGCTTATATATCTATCCCACACTCGTCCAGATATTGCCTATGCAGTTGGGATAGTAAGTCAATTTAAGCATAAGCCTTGTGCACCTCATTTGGATGCAGTGTATCGCATTTTGAGGTATCGTAAATCTGCTCCAGGAAAAAGAATTTTATTTTCCAATCAAGGTCACTTAAGGTTGAAGGCATTCACAGATGCTGATTGAGCTGGTTCTATAGATGACAGGCGATCTACCTCCGGTAACTGTGCATTTGTGGGGGGAATTTAGTCACATGGTGTAGTAAGAAACAAGCAGTGGTGTCCAGATCTAGTGCAGAGGCAGAATACAAGGCTATGGCACATAGTTGATATGAACTGATGTGGCTCAAGTCCTTGTTGAATGATATTGGATTTGTTTGTAGTGAACCATTAACACTATACTGTGACAACAAAGTTGTCATTAGTATTGCTCACAATCCTGTTCAGCATGACAGAACAGAGCATATTGAGATCGACAAACATTTCATCAAAGAGAAATTAAATGAGGGTTTAATCTAGAAAGCACGGATACGGATACGGATACGGCGATACAGCAAAACCTTAAAAAGTAGGATATAGGTACGGTTAGGATACGTTTGTAAAAAATAAAAAATAAAAGAATTATTAGTAGTGAGTTACATATAAGCTCAAGAATGTTGAGAAACCACAGTAACTTTATGATGCAAAATACTAATCTTTAAGAATTAGGTACTAATTTAAGGCAATAGCTAGTTTAGTTTTTAAATTTTCAATAGGTCTTGCAAATATTTCATTTCAATATCAAGTCTAATACGTTGATATTATAATATCAAAACAATCCATAATTTGACCCTATGCTTTTTCCTTTTGCACTAGTCAAAAATATTCTATGCAAGTTTATTTGCTTATTTATTTATTGATATTTAATTTTACTATTGTTATATTATCTTATTAATCCTTATTTCTATGTAGTTATAGGGGACATGCATGATACAATGAAGATATGTCAATTTGATGAATTCTATTACTTTTGCTTACTATGTTATTTTTATTAAAAAAACTACGCAAAGTATTGTAAAAATATTCTATTTATCCTCGCAATTATATTATATTATGATGTTATGCAAGAAATGATACAATTCTAATTTCGTAACAGGAGTAATATGTGACTTGGAGCATTTGATACTTCAAAATTAATTAAGAAGTATCCGATAATATGTGACTTGAAGTATCCAATACTTCAAAACTAAGTATCCGATATTTCAAAATTAATGAAAAATTAATGAAGAAGTATCCGATACTTTTAATAAGTATTTGATACGTATCCGTAAGTATCCAAGGAGTATCGGTATCCGATACGGATACGTCTTCCTATTTGAAGTATGCGTGTTTCATAGGGTTTAATATGTATGCCTTTTGTGAAGTCTAAAGATTAATTGATTAATGAATTTACTAAGGGTCTTAGTAGTAAGGTTTTCCAACTCATTTGCTGCAAGTTGGGCATGAGAGATATCTTTGCACTAACTTGAGAGGGAATGTTAAGTATTAGTGTCTAAGAGTAGTTATGTCCTTTGTTCCTTTAGTCTTTTATTATAATGTGTAAAGGAGAACCCTAATATGATTTGAGTATGTTAATAAACACAGTCGTTCTCTCTCTCTTTTCTTCTTCTCATTCTTTTCTTTCTCTCATGCAAATCTAACACTCATGTAAACACAATCTAAGCAATTAGTATTTAAAAGGGACTACAAGATTCAAGTTCGACCTCAATTTCAAAGGATGCACCCTAAGAAGCACGAATATGGACACGTGACATGACAATGACACATAAATTTTTGAAAAAATGTAAAACACGACATATGGGGCACATGTGCAAAACATATAATTTTTTATATTTATTCTGTCATATATAAGGACAAATAATTATTAGGATAAATTACAAATACACCCCCTGAGGTTTGATTAAAATACGAATCTCCCCTTGTGGTTCTGAAAATTACATTCCACCCCCTGAGGTTTCTAATTTCATAACAAATCGCCCCTTCTATTAATAAATCATCAAGTTAATTAACAATTTTTAATGATGTTAGAAATATGTTTCAATTAATAATTCAGGTAATTTTATTATTATATAAGAGAGCAATTATGAATTTCATTTTTTTAGTTAATCTTGTTAAATAAAAAATTCTAACAAGGGGCTACTTGTAATTTTTCAAACTACAAGGGGCAATCTGTACTTTAAGCAAATCTCAGGAGGTGTATTTGTAATTTACCCTAATTATTATATATCATATATATGTATATTTAAGTCAAAGATAATGGGTATGTTTGGTTTGGTTTTGAGAGAGTAGTTTTGAAAAATTGTTTTGGGAGAGAGTTTAGAAATTTTTTTGGTTTGTTTGGTTGTGTATTTTGAAAGTAGTTTTGGAGTTTGGAATGATTTGATATTTTGTTGTAATTGAGTGATGTGTGAGAGAAAAAGTGATTGAGAAGGAGAGAGGAGAGAGAAAAAGTGATTGATTGATGTGTAAGAGAGAGTGATTTTGGAAATTGTTTTGGAAAAATTACAAACCAAACAAATTTTTTAGAAAATTTGTCCCAAAATCACTCTACAAAGCCAAACCAAAAATACCCAATAATTTTTATAGCTTTAGTAGAGGAGAATGTGTATAAATTTACGTTGTTTTTGTTTTATTACTGGATTTTAAATTATTTTATTTAAACTTATAATGTATTTCATGTGTGTCTAAGTATTGGGAAGTGTTCGACAAGTGTCGTGTTGGTCGGTGTTAGACAACACATGTTACTTTCTTAGAAGTGTCCATCCTTCTTAGGATGCTAACTCTTTACATCTGAACATTCCAACATGATAATAAAAGGCATCAAATTAATAAATAAATAAATAGAGAAAAAAACAAGAAGAAAAAAGAGAGCATTATACCATGGCATTGAGCCTCCAACAAAAACAGCTGTGCTGAGAGCCATGCACCTTTGTCCTGCAGCACCAAAACCAGCAACAACCAAAGCGTCCAAGGTAGCATCGGCACTCGCATCAGGCATAATAATTGCATGGTTTTTGGCTCCCATGTTGGACTAAGGAGTGATCATATTAATAGTTACCAAGCCAACAGATGTAAAATTCAAGTGGTGGATTAAGTTTAGGGGCAATAAAACCATTCCTGAGAGAGATAGAGAGAGTACTCACCTGAACACGTTTTCCTGTAGCTGCTGCCCTAGCAAGTGAGTGCATTGCAACCTTAAAAATAAAATAAAATAAAAATAAAATTGACATAGAAAAAAATCATACAAGAGCCTTGAAAAAAATTTACAAAGAAAAAATCATACAAGAAACACTAATTACTCAATGCCTACAGTCCTATTATCAGCCTGGTAGGAATGGAGGATGGTTAGTTCATATTTCATTTGATGGTTAAGCCAATTTAAAGCCAAGCAGTGGCTATTCCAAAAATTCCAGCAGGGCCAGCTCATGCTGGTGGCTTTAGGCCCCCAATTTTGGAAGGTCCCATAAAAAATGTACTCTTCATCTAAATTATCAGAAAAAAATTCTGTCTAAAGATCCAAAAAATCATAAAAACTAAAAACATATTTCTTGTTCAAAGGCTCATAAAACTGTCCAAGAGCCCATTAAGATTTTTTCTTATCTAAAGGCTAAAAATATTCTTTCAATTATCTAAAAGTTCAAATACATATACTCATACAAACGCCCAGTATTTAAAAAAAAAAAATCTTCATTTGATTAAAGGCCCCAATACTAAATGATGTAGGCAAGGTTTCGAAAAGCGGTTATGGTCAATGGTTGTGGTAAGCAGTTGCGGTTGCAGAGTGTAAAGGCTGTAGCATAATGGTTGCAGTAACCAGAACCGTAATTTTTTTATTTTTTGCACAATTTGAAAAAAAACTTACCGATACATTTATTTGGATTTAAAATAGATTTTGATCAATTTTTGTTAATATGATCCAATATATTTCATATTTTAAATCACTATAAAATGAGTTTTTTACATTTTATTACAGTAGTTAATGACTTTAAGAATAATTGATTTTAAATGTCTACAAAATTATTTTTGACCAATAACCAACTAAATAAAAAATATTTATAATTATTAAATGAAATGATTATAAAAACAAAAATTGTGCCATAAACAAAAATTATTTCGAGCTATTGATTTTTTTTTTTAAAAGACTTTTTTTTTTTTAAAGACAACACTTTACAGCTAACTAAATTAAATTATTTACAATTAAGTATTCAATTAAATGATTATAAAAATAAAAATTGTGCCATAAACAAAAATTATTTTTGAGCTACTAATTTTATTTTATTTTTTAAAAAACATTTTTTAGACAACACATTACAACAACAAAATAAAAAATATTTACAATTAAAAATTAAATGAAATGATTACAAAAATAAATACAATCACTGTTTATATATTTTTTATTTTACATGCTGATGTACTAAAATAAAAATTAAAAAATAAATTATAAAGAAAAAAATTCATTCAAGGTATATAAATATTATTTAAATGTAAAAGGAGCCTCTAATTGAGATTTTCTTTAGGCCTCATTGATGGTTGGGCCAGCCCTGGATTGCCCACAGGGAAGAAGAGAAATGCAGTAAAAAGTAGGCAATGAAAGAAACAGAACATGCAATTGTATCTCTTAGTAGAAGAATTGTCGTAGTATTTTGGCACACAGCACAGAACATCAGAAGTCTCATCATTATCACCTAATTACCAATGCCCTTGTCTTAAATACCCATTCAATGATATTACTCTCAGCCCAATGCTCTAAAAGCACTATATAAATTTATTAATATTCTTTAGAACAGAAGAGAAATGCATGTAAGACACTTAAAAGAGTTACAAATAGTGCAAGAGGGCTTTTCTTTAAGTTGAGACAAAGTCAATCTCTACGTGCTTTATGCATGTCTGTATGAATACATCTTCACATGACTGCTCACAACTCTAAGCATGATTTTCCCATATTAGTAAGAGAACTTACTGTACTAGGACCAACAAATGATACAGCTTTAATATCATCATCATCACAGATATAGTTGACAATCTCCTGCTCGGACAACAAATGCAGATATCAAACAGTGATTCAAGCAAATTCAATCAATAAAAAAAAAACTCCAACAAAGATTAGTCAATTTGTATCAAAGTAAAAAGATAAAGAAGAGGTTTTAAGAGGAAAGGCCAGGAAACGCAACATAAGGTTTATGGGTTACACGAAGCTAAATTCTTCAAAAGAAGAAGAAAAAGAAGGTAGCCTCAATGTTAACAATCACCTTTTCTTTTCTTTCCACAAGAAGATAAAAAATGAAACACAGAAGTCCTGAAGTCCTACGATAAATTTCACACAAAAAAGCAAGAAAAGCATTGTGTAAATAAGGCTCCAGGGAATGAAGCTTACGTTGGTCCCATGAACAATATTTAACACACCATCGGGCAAACCAGCCTCCACTGCTAATGCTGCAAGTATCATTGAAGCCCCTATAATAACAGATACAGTCATTAACCCTATTACCCATAACCAATTGTAGTGAAAAAAATTCCTAACAAATGCATCGCTAAGAGAAAGAGAAACATTAGCAATGCAAAGCATGAAAAGAAAAATAGGGGCAAATCTGGAATTTCACATAGATCACACTTTATGTTTCATTAACTTGTTTATAGTCAAGATGACATTTATTTTTATCATTTTATGTATTTTATAGGTTAGAAGGTTGTTTTACATATTTTACACTTTTTACTTAGTTCTAGGGTATCTTGATAATTTGACAAATTTTTGGTAGCACTGCAACTCAGGCATGCCCAACCTAAGCAACCCAAGCCCAACCTTAATTATTTATTTTTCATTTTTAGACTTGGGCTAAATTTGTTCAGTCGAAATTAAATTTGGTTTAGTCCTGAGCAGAATGATTGGGCAACCCTAACCCAACTATTATCTATACATATGTATACATATATAATATTTGGTAAACTTCACTTTACCCCTTTGTGGTTTGGCCCATGCGCAGATTGCCCCGCTATCATTTGAAAATAACCACTGTTAGAATTTACCATAAACCTACTACCACCTCCACTTCACCTACTCCTTGTTGAGGCCGGCAAGAAACTTGTAAATACGGCTGTCTTCCACAGTTTTCTTGTGGTGGTTGCAGTCGTCAACCGATTTCCATTCGTATGTGTTGAAGATGTCAAGATCCTGCCACAACCTTTTCAACGAATTGAAATATTTGGTGACGGAATCATCTCCTTGACGAATCTCTCCCAACTTCAAAGTTAATTCGAAAACTTGAGATTGATTTCCTAGGTCAGAATACATCTGACTAACATTATCCCACAATTCTTGTGCAGTAGGATAGCACATGTAATTAGAGCTTATATCCTCCTCCATAGAATTGACCAACCATGTCATAACCATGGAGTTTTCAGCGTCCCAACTGTCGAACAGCGGATCATTAACAGCAGGAGCCTTCTTGTCACCAGTGATGTAACCGATCTTTCCTTGCCCACGGATATACATCCGGACAGATTGTGACCAGCGGAGAAAATTATCACCATTTAGGCGGATGGTGGTGATTTGGACAGAGTGAGAGTTGGACGTTTTCACCGGAATGGCAGCGGCAGGGGTTGAAGTGGTTTCGGACGTGACTTCCGACATGGCTATGACGGTTTTAGGGCTGCTGCGTTTTTTGTTGCTCTGATACCAACTTAGAAAATATGAGGAAGAAGAACTCCGAAAATATGAGGAAGAAGGAATATAACAGAAATATATTCCTTCTTCCTCATATTTTCGGAGTTCTTCTTCCTCATATTTTCTAAGTACCACATAACCCTCACTTTGAGTATTCTTCTCTCTTTGTAAAGATAGTGTTGATTGATTACTATAAGATCAAATGCTACTGCAAAAACTTCACTGTAACCCTTTGTGGTTTGGCCCATGCACAGATTGCCCCACTGTCATTTGAAAATAACCACTCATAACCACATAAACTTCACTTTGAGTATTCTTCTCTCTTTTTAAAGAGTGTGGATTTATTACTATAAAATCAAATGCTACTATGAAATCTAAAATACACTCTCTGGCCTCATTTCAGACACCAATCCCAAATCATATTTGCCATGTACCTTCTCATACCCTTGCTTATCTTTTCTTAGATGACTGGTTAAATCACCACATGTCTTCTCTTCTATAGGTATTTGTTGCATTACTCATCCAGTTGATCCCAACGTTGTCTTTTAATATGTTCTTTCAATCCTATTTGGGGTGCATAGATGCTGGTCACATTAATTATACTTTCTCCAATTACAAATTTAATTAGCATTATTTTATTTATTCTTTTAACTGATACTACCTTGTCTATAAGATATTTAGCTACAATAATTCCTATACCATTTCTATGTCCATCTTTTCCAATATAGTAAATTTTAAGGTAAATTACATTGACCTCCCCTGAGGTTTATGACAATTGTAGACACCTCCCCCAGGTTTTCTGAAATGACAGTTTCTTCCCCTGAGTTGTCCTCCATTAAGATGATGTTAGTTTTTTAGTTGGTTTTGCCATTTTACCCTTAGTTGATTTGTGAAATGACTAGACTAACATTTTATTGTACAAAGGAGCAACTTAACTCAAAAAATAATTGCATCAAAATTTGCAAAGGCTACTCTTAGTTGGTTTACTATGTGATTCACTTATTTAAAAAACAGATTTTGGAAAATAGTTTTATGAAGAAATTTTTTTCGTTATTGTTTCATTTTTTAAAGAAATTAGTTTTTCATGTTCAAAACAAAAAATCAATTTTTGTTGTGTTTATAAAAATTTTATAATAATAAAAAAAATAAAAACATGTTTACCTTCCTTTTCTTTAAAAAAAATAAACTCTAAATTTTCTAGTATAATTAATTTTGGAGTACTGTTGGAGGACTTGTATAGTGTTGTAGGGTTGGTCTCCATTTATTGGATTGGAATGGATGAAGGCTTCACTGGGGATTTTTTTGAAAAAAATCTTCTTACCACATTAGTTCCAATCCTTATTGACAGAAAAGTAACAGAAGGAAACTGAAACATTGTTCCAAAACAGAGGAGACAACAATATCATTTTATAAACCTGTATCAGTAACTGTCATAAACCTTAGGATAGGTCAAAGTAATTTACCCCCCCTTTTTTTGGATAAATAAAATAGATTTATAGACCAAAAAGCATCAAGAAGATGTTAGAATGTGTTAGGATATTTCCTATTCTATTCTTATTCAGTATCTTTATTTGATGTAATGGGCCCTTTATTTAGGCCTTAACTCACTCCTATAATTATGTTTATGATGTAATATAAAAGAGGATGAGAGACTATCATACCTTCACTTTTCTCTTCTAAAAAATGATATGGTATCAGAGCCACTCCAAACCCTAGAAACCACGAGCCCCAATCACTACCACACCACCACCCTAGTCGCAGCACCCCTAGGGTTCCTCCACCCCAGTCGCCGACCCCTAGGGTTTCGCCAGTCCCCATCACAGCTACCTAGGGCTCCGACAGCACCCTAGGGCTCGTCGGAGCCTCTCTTTTTCCCAGCCCAGGCCTGTCAGCTGGCTTTGAGGTTCAGTCGGGGAGGGGCTCGTCGGAGCCTCTCTTTTTCCCAGCCCAGGCCTGTCGGCTAGCTTTGAGGTTTAGTCGTGGAAGTTTTTTCTTCCCTTCTCTGGCTGTCGATAGCCTCTAAGGAACCTCGAGGTCCAGTCGGGTGCGACGTCATCTGGGTAGCTTCGCCTCTTCCTTATTCTCTCTCTTTTCATGTAATCTGTCTCTCTATGTTATGTACTCTGTCTCTCGGAGCCTCCCTTTTTCCCAACCCAGGCCTGTCGGCTGGCTTTGATGTTCAGTCAAGGAAGTTTTTTCTTCCCTTCTCTGGCTGTCGATAGCCTCTAAGGAACCTCGAGGTCTAGTCGGGTGCAACGTTATCTGGGTAGCTTCACCTCTTCCTTGTTCTCTCTCTCTTGATGTGATCTGTCTCTCTATGTTATGTGCTGGAAATTTGTGTTAATGTATATAATAAGATAGTGGCATGTATATAATATGATAGTGGTGTTGGCAATTAGTAACATAAGAATAAAAAAAAAAAAAAAAAAATTCTCTTAAATTCTATTTGTTCTTATTGTTATGTTCTCCTATCTTCCGAGTTTGTAAATTAGCCAGTGTTTGTTTGTGAGGATTCCTTAGTAGAGTCTCCATGGCCGAATTAACTAGTGAGTCTACTACTTCGCAGCTTGCTACTCAGGGCGCAAGTCCAATTTTGACAACTACTATGACTGATTCCCTCAACCTTGGCCAAAGAATAACTACCTCTCTCTTTATTGGTCAGAACTATCTAGCGTGGTTGCAGAGTTTGACTATATTTTTTAAGAGTAAAGGGAAGATGGGATATGTTGATGGGCGCATTCAGGCTCTTAATATCACGGATACGAGTTATGATCAGTGGGAGATTACCAATTCTCTTATCATGGGCTCGTTAATACATTCAATGGTTCCAGAGATCAGTGGGATACTTGTCTATGGACACAGCATAGGATATTTGGGAGGCTGTGGCCGCTACGTATTCCCGCAAAGGCAATTTCTCACAAACTTTTGAGTTATGACGCTCCATTGACCGATCCGTCCAGGGTGAGATGACTATCCTCCAGTATTTTACTTTCCTTAGCAATGGATGGAAGAGACTTGATCATCTTCAGGACTACAAGCCTGTCTGTCCCAATGATTCTGTTGGTTACCGGAAATTTGTTGAACAAGTGCGGGTTTTCAAGTTTTTGAAAGGTCTGAATGTGGAGTTTGATCTTGTTCGGAGTTGTGTGCTTAGTATGGATGTGCTTCCTTCTCTCCAAAAAGTGTTTGCTTATGTGTAGAATGAGAAAAATTGTCGCTCTACTATGCTTCCATCTACCTCTTCTGACCGCTCTGCCCTAGTTTCTGCACCCTCTAGAGATAGGGATCGTGGTTCCCGTCCTCCTTCTGAGAAGGATACCCTCTTTTGTGACTATTGTCGTCACCCTTGCCACACCTGTGAGACTTATTGGAAGTTGCATGGGCCGCTATCTGGTGGTCATGGAGATCGTTCTGGTTCTCGTGGGGGTTGCTCCGGTTAGTCTAGACGCCGCGAGCCCAATGCCCGAGCCCATCATTCTGATACAGTTGAGCCACAGTCCCCAGCTCCAGTTGTTTCTTCTACTAATATCTCTGGTTTTTCTACTTCTGAGCTGGAGGTTGCTGTTCACCACTTGCTAGACCGTCGGGCATCTAATTTATCTACAGGTAACTTTGCCCATTCAGGTAACTTAGTTTCTTCAACAAGTGCTTTCCACTCTCATCAAACATTGCTTTGGATTATTGATTCTGGTGCTTCCAACCATATGTCTGGGTCGTCTGATTTGTTCTCAGCATATTCCCCTTCTTCAGGACAGGATAAAGTTCGAATTGCTGATGGTACCATTTTTTTTGTCTGGAAAAGGTTTAATCCATGCCACTGCTTCCCTTCCTTTGTCATCTATACTATATGATCCCAATTTTAGTGTTAATCTTTTACCTTTGTCTTTTGTAGTGCGACCTTTTTCCCTGATCATTGTCTGTTTCAAAACCTTATCACAAGGAAGATGATTGGCAGTGGTAGAAATGCGAATGGTCTCTATATCCTGGATCAAGCAAATAAGTTGGCTCATTCCTTCATTTAGTTATCATCTACCAAGGAAGACCTCTGGTTGTGGCACTGTCGTCTTAGGCATCCATCTTTTTTGTTACTTAAGCATTTTTTTCCTTCAGTTGTTTTGCAAAATAATATTTCTGAGTTTCACTGTGAATCGTGTCAACTTGGAAAACGACACAGAGCTTCTTTTGCTCCTATTAATAAAAGTTTAGTCCTTTGTTCATTGATTCATTCCGATGTATGAGGTCCCTCTCATTTTATGTCTTTAAAGGGTCAAAGATGGTTTGTCACCTTTATTGATGATTGTTCTAGGACCACTTGGGTATATCTTCTGAAGGACAAATGTAAGGTTTTTTTTGTGCTTCAAAATATTCATAAAATGATTTGCAGTCAATTTGGGGCAGTTGTCAAAATTCTGTGTTCTGATAATTTATCCAAAAATAAATAAATAAATAAAATTCTGTGTTCTGCTAATAAGGGGGAAATACATTGACTCTGGCCTTGCCAACTATTTTGCCATTCATGGTATTATTCACCAAATTTCTTGTACCAATACCCCTCAATAGAATGATGTTGTCAAGCGTAAAAACCGCCATCTTCTTGATATTGCACGTTGTTTGTCCTTTGAAATGCGTGTTCCTTGATCCTATTGGAGGGGAAGGTGTTCTCACTGCAGCCTTCCTCATCAATCGTCTGCCTACCCAAGTTCTCCACAAACACACTCCTCTTTAGGTTTTGTTAGGGTCCTCCTCTTCTAGTTTCTCCATTCCTCCCAAAACCCTTGGGTGTGTGTGCTTTGTTCATAACCATTCTCCTACCCGTGGTAAATTGGATCCTAGGTTTCTTCGGTGTGTCTTCCTAGGTTACTCTGCCACCCAAAAAGGCTACAAGTGTTATCATCCACCCTCTCGAAAATGGTTCGTCTCTATGGATGTGTTGTTCTTTGAGTCTCAGTCCTACTTCCTGTCCTCACCGGTGTCTTAGTCATCCCTTCAGGAGGAACCTTGGTGTGAAGCGCTTCCTGTATCACTACCATCAGTGATTGAACAGGATGTTAAGGGTGAATTAGCTACTGAGACTGTTAAGTCTAAATCTGAATCCATAGTGAAAGATGAAAAAGTTTATGTCAGGGACAAGGAAAGAAAACAAGTTACTTGGGTACAAGAGACCAATTCGGATTCTCCACTGCTACCTTCTCCTTCTAATGAGTGTCCAGAATCCTCTTCTACTGATGAACCTCCAGGTAACTCTATTCTTTTTAATCTAGATGTTCCCATTGCTAAAAGAAAAGGGGTTAGGTCTTGTACTCAGCACCCTATTTCTCATTTTGTCTCCTACACTAATATATCTTTTTCCTATAAAGCTTTTCTGTCTAAAGTTTCTTTTATGAGTCTTCCTTCTAATTTTCAGGATGGTCTTTCTACTCCTGAGTGGAAGCATGCCATGATGGGGGAGATGAGAGCTCTTACTAAAAATAGCACATGGGAACTGACTGTGTTACTTAAGGGCAAACGACCTGTTAGATATAAGTGGGTGTACATCGTGAAGCAAAAAGCCGATAGTTCAATTGAACGTTACAAGGCAAGATTGGTGGCCAAGAGCTTTACTCAGATTTATGGAGTTGACTACCAGGAGACATTTGCACCTGTTGCTAAGATGAACTCTGTCAGAGTCCTCTCCCTTGCCTCTAATCAACTGGCCTCTTCATCCATTTGATGTGAAGAATGCTTTCCTCTATGGAGATTTGGAAGAAGAAGTGTACATGGACATTCCCCCAGGCTTTGAGGATGTTAAAACCATAGGAAAGATATGCCGATTACGCAAGTTACTTTATGGCCTTAAGCAGTCTCCTAAAGCTTGGTTTGAGAGGTTTACTCAGGCCATGCTAAGATACGGTTTCAAACAGAGTCAAGCTGATCATACTTTGTTTGTGAAACACTCCTCACTTGGTAAGACGACAGCTCTTATTGTCTATGTGGATGATATTGTACTCACAGGGGATAATGTTGAGGAGGTTCCTAGGTTAAAGGAGTATTTGGCTAATGAGTTTGAAATCAAAGACTTGAGTAGCTTCAAGTACTTTCTAGGCATTGAGGTTGCTCGATCCAAAGATGGCATCTTCATATGTCAACGAAAGTATATGCTTGATTTGCTAAAAGAAACTGGAATGCTTGGAAGTAAAGCCTGTGATACACCACTAGAGCCTGGACTGAAAGTTGGTGAAGATTAAGGAGGCAAGCCTATAGACAGGGGGAGATACCAGAGACTAGTGGGTAAGCTTATTTACTTATCCCATTTGCATCTTGATATTGCTATTGCAGTGAGTATGGTTAGTCAGTTTATGCATGCTCCACGTGCAACTCACTTAGAGGCGATTATGAGGATTCTGAGGTACTTAAAAGTTTCTCCGGAAAAGGGTCTCTATTTCTCAAAACATGGTCATCTTAGTGTAAAGGCATATACAGATGCTGATTGGGCTATATCAATAACTCTGGCTATTGTACCTTTGTTGGGGGAAATCTAGTTACTTGGAGAAGCAAGAAATAGAATGTAGTTGCGAGATCTAGTGCAGAGGCCGAATTCAGAGCTATGGCTTAAGGTGTGTATGAGCTACTATAGATTAGATTATTCTTGAGAGATTTGGGGATTCATCAGACAGATTCTATAAGGCTATACTATGACAATAAGGCTGCAATCAATATAGCTCACAATCCAGTTCAACATGACAGGACCAAGCATGTGGAGATTGATCAGCATTTTATCAAGGAAAAACTTACTAGTGGTACTATATGTACGCCATTCATGCGGTCTGGGGATCAACTGGCTGATGTTCTCACTAAAGGATTAGGGAATAAACCATTCCGTAACATTCTCAACAAGCTGGGCATGAAAAATATCTTCACACCAACTTAAGGGGGAGTGTTAGAATGTGTTAGGATATTTCCTATTTTATTCTTATTCAGTATCTTTATTTGATGTAATGGGCCCTTTATTTAGGCCTTAACTCACTCCTATAATTATGTTTATGAGGTAATATAAAAGAGGATGAGAGACTACTCATACCTTAAACTTTTCTCTTCTCAAAACTAACAGAAGATGATAAAGAAATACAAAGCAAAAACCCCCAAAAGGGAGCACCTCAACCATCATCATCTATGAAATCTAAAAAGGCAAACAAATCTGGATCCACTCGCCCAAACACCCAAAACTTGGAGAAACCTCCTCTCTAACCAAGGCACCGATTGAGCAACCCCCGAAAAATAAGAACAATTCCACTCCAGCCAAAGCAATCATATTAAACACAAACGAGCCAAAGCCAAAGCCTTCCAACGCCTCTTCCCCCTGACCCCCCCCCCCCACCAGCAATCTACAAAGAATCTCCAACACCCCTTTGGCTGCACCCACTGCACCCACTGCACACCAAAGGTAGTAAAAATAAAAGGCCACAATCTAGAAGCCATCGATTACTGAATAAGCAAATGATCCACTGACTCCATATCACCACAACACACAACACTAATTAACCAAAACATGCCCACAACGAACCAAATTATCAATAGTAAGGATCCTATCATAAGTCGTTGTCCACACAAAAAAAGCCACCTTGGATGGGACACCTGTAACCCAAATTCGACGCCAAGGGAACTCCCCCACCACACCTCCACACAAACCCTGATAAAAAGAAGAAACCGAGAAAATACCTTCAAAACTCGGCCCTCCCCAAACCAAAGCATCTTCTTCCTTGCCCCTTACTTGCACCCCATAAAAAAAAGTCAGTAAGTCCAACAACTGACCAACCTCCAAATCCTGAACCTGCTGACGGAGAACAAGACCCCAAACCACCCTAGCCCTAGCCTCCAAATCCACCACAAGACGACAAATCAACAGAAACCGAGCTCGCAAAACCTCCTCACCACACCACCTATCCTGCCAACAGTGCACCCTCTCTTGAACCCACTTAAAGCAGGACATGTTCCTAGAACTCCCCCCTGCCTAGCCAAATAACTTTCCACAGCCCACAACCATGCGACCCACCCACACTTCCCATAATCTATTCCCCCCGACTCACCCCATGCTTCATAGCCAGCACCCCGACACCACAACCTATCCCTCTTCCAAGCAAACCGCCATAACCACTTGTTAGAATAGGAAATAAGTTAGAATAGGAAATAATTGATTGTATTTTATCCTTATTTATTCCCTTGATTGGTGTTATAGGCTGGACCATATATTTTGCCTTATGGCACTCCTTTAATTACTCAATATTATCAATATAAAAGGGAATGAAGTCTAACTCATTCCCTAACTCTTTCTCTTCTCTAAACCTACATGGTATCAGAGCCCTCTTCAGGGGGAGCCTTGGTGTGAAGATATTCCTGTTCCACTCCTGCCCGTGGTTGAACAGATAAAGGATAATGAGCCAGCAGTTGCTTGTCTGATCCAGAATGTAGAGACCATGGTCCTCTCTACCACTGTCAATCTTCTTCCTCGTGATAAGATCTTGAAAAAGACAATGATCAGGAAAAAAACGTCATGCTACAATTTAAGTCACGGGTAATATGACTCAAAGATAAAAGATTAACACTGAAATTGGGAACATAGAGGACAGAAGACAAAGGAAGGGAAGAGGTGGCATGAATTAAACCTTTCCTTGATACAGACGAAATGGTACCATCAGCAATACGCACTTTTTCCTTACCTGAGGAGGGGTTATACTCTGAAAATAAATTAGAGGAGCTAGACATATGGTCGGAAGCACCAAAATCAATAATCCATGATACAGTCGTATGAGAGAGCAATGCACATGGAGAGGAAGCCAAGTTACTTGAATTGGCAAAGGAAGAAGAGGATACACCTATAGCAGAAGTGAAGGCTCGACGGTCTAACAAGTGGCGAAAAGCAATCTCAAAATTCGAGGCAAATAACCTTGAAACATCAGCAGCGGAGGATACAACTAGAGATGAAGATGGTGGCTTAATAGTGTCTAAAAGATGGGCTCGTGCATTGGCCCCTCGGCCTTTAGTATCAGACCGACCCCCTCGAGTACCAGGATGGTCTCCTTGGCCACCAGAGGGAGTTCCATGTAGCTTCCAACAAGCCTTTCGTGTCTGGCAAGGTCGACGACAGTAGTTACAATAAAGATTATCCTTCTCAGAGGAAGGACGAGAACCTGAGTCACACGGCCGCCATCGCGAGAGGGTGCAGAATCATTTGCCAAGGGCCTCACTCAGACTTATGGGATAGATTATCAGGAAACATTTGCACCAATTGCTAAGATGAACTCTGTGAGAATCTTAGGCTCCGTTTGGTAGAGCTTTCCAAGGTTAATTCTACCGCTTGGTTTGAGGTAGGTGTTTGGTTAAAGTTTTCAAAAATTGATTTGACACCCACTTTTACAAATACATCTATCCAGTCATCTCATCCTCCCGAACGTTCGGCCAGTTGACCGAAACAATGTTCGTTTTTTTATTTTTTATTTTTTTTGCACCTGTTATTTTTATATTTTAAATAAAAAAATTAATTTTTTATGAGTTTTGAATAGAATTTTGAGTTAGGTGTTTGGTTATGAGTTGTAAGTTTTTTAATCAAATATCATATGTCACATCATTCATTTCAAACTCAATTCAAAACTCTTTTCAAAACTTATATAACCAAACAAATTTTCCACACTCAAATCATAAATCTAAAACTCTATCAAACACTACCTTACTCTCTCTTGCTAAAAATTTAAATTGGCCACTTCATCAATTTGATGTAAAGAATGCCTTCCTTCTTGGAGACCTAGCAAAAGAGGTCTATATGGATATTCCCCCTAGTTTTGCGGATGCTAAATCCAAAGGTAAAGTATGTAGGCTTCGAATGTCACTTTACGAACTAAAGCAGTCTCATAAGATTTGGTTTGAAAGGTTTGCTCAGGCTATGCTTAAATATGGGTTCAAGCAAAGTCAAGCTGATCACACCTTATTTGGGAAACACTCCTCACATGATAAGACCACAATTCTCATTGTTTATGTTGATGATATTGTTCTGACCGAGGATGATGTGGAGGAGATTCCTCGGTTAAAGGAATACTTAGCCAAGGAGTTTGAAATCCAAGACTTGGGTAGTTTGAAGTATTTCCTAGGTATTGAAGTAACTAGGAGCAAGGATGGCATCTTCATATGTTAGAGAAAGTATATACTTGACTTGCTAAAGGAAACTGGATTACTTGGAGGTAGAGCATGTGATACACCTCTAGAACCAGGCCAGAAACTCAGTGAGGATCAAGAGGGAGAGCCAGTGGACAGGGAGAGATATTAGAGACTAGTGGGTAAGCTCATATACTTATCCCACTCACGTCCAGACATTGTCATTGCCGTGAGCATGGTGAGCCAGTTTATGCATACTCCTAGAACTTCCCACTTAGAGGCAATTATGAGAATTCTGAGATACCTGAAGTCTTCTCCTGGAAAAGAGTCTCTATTTTTCAAAACATGGCCATCTCAATGTGGAGGCATTTACTGATGCAGATTGGGCTGAATCAGTCAATGACAGACGATCAACTTCCGGATGTTGCACATTTGTTGGTGGGAACCTAGTTACATGGCGAAGTAAAAAACAGAATGTGGTTGTCAGATCTAGTGCTGAGGTAGAATTCAGGGCTATGGCTCAGGGTGTATATGAGTTACTATGGATTAAACTATTGTTGGGAGATTTGGAAATCCATCAGACTGACTCCATGCGACTATACTGTGACAAGAAGGCCACAATCAACATAGCTCATAATCTAGTTCAACATGATAGAACTAAGTATGTGGAGATTGATAGGCACTTTATCAAGGAAAAACTTACTAGTGGCATCATATGCATTCCATTTGTAAAGACTAGAGATCAACTAGCCGATACTCTCACTAAGGGGCTAGGGAGCAAACCAATTCATGACATTCTCAACAAGCTGGGCATGAGAGATATCTTTGCACCAGCTTGAGGGGGAGTGTTAGAATAAGAAATAAGTTAGAATAGAAAATAATTGATTGTATTTTATCCTTATTTATTCCCTTGATTGGTGTAATGGCTGGACCATATATTAGGCATTATGTCACTCCTGTAATTACTCAGTATTATCAATATAAGAGGGAATGAAGTCTGACTCATTCCCTAACTCTTTTTCTTCTCTAAACCTACACCACTTCCCCAACAAAGCAAAATTAACAATACACAACCCCACACCCCCAAGCCCCCTACCTCCATTGGCCGACAAATACACTCCCAAATAACTAAATGATACCTAAACACATCCCTGCCTCCTCTCCACAAAAAATCCTGCTACAACTTCTCCAAACTATGCGCCACTAACACCGGAATCACATGCACCGGTATTTTATATTTTCTTTGCTTTTTCATATACCTACTTAATTTCTTGTAAACATACTATATTAACTTTCCTTCTAAACATTGCGTCTACTAATTCCATAGTTTTATCTGTTAGTGTCCCTATATTCCAAGTTACTAATCTAAACCTACAATGTTGGCAAACTTCTTTACCTGCATTCATCCAAGAAAGCACAAGGACCTTTGCCTATTTTCACCTCACCCGGGTGCCGATTTGGCATCACTTGCCCATTTGACCACTAAATAAATCCGTACCATAATCCCAAAAAATAGTTGATGTTAACTCTTACAACTAATTCTAGAAATCCTGCATCTTTGGAAAACCAACAAGAAATTTAAGAAAATATAATTGTCTATGTTCATAATAGGGCTGTTCATATAACCGAACCACCCGAAAAAACCACCCAACCTGACCAATCTGAATGTGTCACGGACAGTTTCAAAGCTCCTTTGGTCGAAATCGGGTCAGATTCAGCAAATTTATTCAACTTATGGTCGAGTCACGAGTGTGGCGAAGGACAATCCATCAAACTCGAACCGAACTGACATTTGTACATGGTGCTGAGGTTTCTACATGTTGGCTCAGTTGATGACATTTATGTTTCCAAGATTCAGCCTTATCTGAGGATTACATTTATCTTTTCAAAGACTCTTGTCTTTCCAAGACTTTCAGCCTTACCACCTTCCTCCCTCAGACTTCCACTTTGCCTCTTTCACCCTTTCATTTCCCTCACACCCTCTTGTGTCTCTCAGAGCTCCCATATTCTCACCCCTCTCGTCTCTTACCTTCTCATACTCTCACCCTTTCATCTGATTACAGGAACCCCTTCCCCTTTAATCTCCTTCTAGCGGCGATTGTGCTAATCGATGTATGATGGTTCTCTATGACATGATGACCATGGTGCGCACTGCTCAAATCCAAAAGAATGTGATGATGGTTCACAGATTTCTGACGACGTTTATGACAATGAAAGCTTTCCCCTCTCTGATCTCCCTCATCCCTTTCTTTCTCATCAAGTTACCCCTAAACTTCACCACTGCATTTTTCTTTCCGAATCTTGATTTTTTTTTTTATGAGAAGTGAGATGATTTTTTGGGATATTTGTTATAGGTTTGTCACTACTGCACCTCTGCAATTGTTTTTTTTTTTTTGCTGGTTAGATGCACTATACTTTATTATTCAGTTTCACTCAATCTGACCAACAAACCGTACAACCCAATCTGTGGGGGTTCGAGCAATACAACGGTCAAAATCATATGGATTTTCTTTCAGCCCAATCTGGTCGGGGTGGGGGTTCGAGCAATACAACGGTCAAAATCATATGGATTTTCTTTCAGCCCAATCTGGTCGGGTCGAGTAATGAGGGGACGGTAAAACCAATCCAACTCCAACAGCCCTAGTTCATAGGATGCCCTATAATGTCAAAAAATGAACATGAACAATCCATATGCATTAATATTCTGAAATTTTCTAAACTGTTTCACAATCGGTAAACCAAACCAAGTCTTAAGTCCCATCAAATAGGGTTAGCTACATGAATCCTTCTTCTCTACTCGACTCTATCGGCATTCATTTGGTTAGTCAAATTCAAGAGATTCATATCTCTACTTACTACACTACCACTTCATATTAAAAAATTCAAAAACATTTTTATTTTAGAGTTCAAGATCGAAAATTGATTAGCATCATCCAGTTATTCACACGAATGAGCATGGTAATGTGTCAACAGCACAAGAAAGAAACGCAGAGAAATTTATTTTGATCCTTCATCAAACCATCAAGACATATCAGGAATAGTTCTGAGTCACAGCCAGAACACAGGTACCAAAATCCCAAGAAAATTAATAAAATTAAAATAGTGATAGTAAAATAGAATGGCAAACTAGAGTTAGGAAAAGAGAATGTATTCCATCTTTAATTATGGAACACATAAATACCACATGGTGGATCTTTCTCGAGCTCAGCGCAAGAATTTTTTTATTAGCAGCAGCACATAAGATACAACTATGCAAGTTCCGTAGTCACGAAAAATACTGTTCCCGGTTTATTCTTTGTGATGTCATTCATAGCCTAAGATGCCACATCATCAAGAACCTGATCCCAGTTACCAGGTTGAAGGGGAAGATGCATACACTTCTACAATATCTCATTAACTTTCAAAAATTGACTTAGAAAGCAGCAAATTGAGATTAAATTCATAACGACCAAAGCTAAAAGGAGGTGACAATCACCTGGATTTTTCTCAGAAGGTTTCAAAATAAATGTATTGCCACATGTTACTGCAATAGGAAACATCTGCAAAAACCATAAAACACATTCAGATTTGAAGTTTTTTGTCTTCCTCTCTATAGAATACATACACAATTCTTGAAAAAGAATACAACTATAAACTATTATCAAGTTTGTCCACTTTAGCATGAATTTTCCATGAAGCAAGATGGCAACTATATAAACTCTGAAGGGCAGAGAAATTGATTGTGTGGTAAACGAGACTAGTCAACACCAGCCTAATCTGAAATTTGACAGGGAAAAAAAAGCACACAACCTCATATGAGAACTAGACAAATATGACAGACATACCCATAAGGAAATCATTGCTGGAAAGTTGAAGGGACAGATCCCAGCACAAACACCCAGTGGTTCTCTAATGCAGTAGGTATCAATTCCATTAGATGCATTGGGAACAAACTCCCCCATTTGGAGACTTGCCATTCCACAAGCATGTTCAACCACCTCTACAAACACAGCCAAAAAATTAAAAAGCAGAATCATGATAACCTGGGTTCAGGATTTATTTATTCATAAATGCTAACCTAAACCACAGAGTACGTCGCTTTTGGCGCCATTCAAAGTCTTCCCCTGCTCTGTACTGATGTTCATGGCAAGCTTATCCTGAAAATAAGGTAATTGCCTTTGATGCAGTCAAAATTCATGACGCCAAAGTAAAAATAAAATAAAATAAAGAAAAACCATTTTTGCATAGTTACAATATCTCTGCGAATGAGCTCTTGAAGCTTGAACATGATGCGTTGACGAGCAGTAACAGGTGTGTTCTTCCACAAAGAAAAAGCTTGTTTCGCTGCACTAACTGCAGCTTTGAACTCTTCATAGGTAGTTAAAGGAACTTGAGAAACCACCTCTTGTGTTGCCTAATTAAACAATAAAGCATAAGACTACATCACTGTGAATAGCTCTTCAGCGGAAAAAACAATATAAATATAGAATCTGCTGGAACATGTTTTCTTACGGGATTTATGACATCAATTATTGCACAAGCTTGTGAATCCACAAATTTCCCTTCAATAAGATTAGGAACCTTCAGCTATATTCGAATTGACGAGAGCGAGTGAGAGAGGAAAACAAAACAAAAGTCAAAATGCCCTTTAAGTTAAGTGAAGAGAAACAAAAGAGATATTGAAAGAGGGGAAAAATTTTAATCACAGTAATATCTTTCTCCTTTCACATCAAAACATACTGGACAGTCTTGTTTTGTTGATGCTTCCGTAGACGTGCTAACAAGCACAGATCTATTGGGTCTCCATGATTTTAAACTTTTCTCTGCAAAATCAAAAAGATTCTCTCTAAAATCATGCAGAAAATTTTGACTACAACCAACTGATTCACTGATTTTTTAGATTATTAGGAATGGCCATTGGTCAATCCATTTCTCATTTTGTCTTACAGAACTTGAACTTAAAGATGCCTACCAAAACAATTCACCACTGGCACTTAAAACAGATTCCACTCAATTCTCATGCATATGATGACCCCATTTTATAGGCACATTTCTTGAAGGCTAAAGACAACAGTCATTCATGCCCAATTTTTACAAGCCCACATAAAAAAGACAGGAAGAATAACAAAAGATAAAATAAAACTCAACAAGAACATTGGATCACAGGCTGATGAAACTCCTCAGCCATTAACAGCACTACGATGAGTTCAAATTTCAGTAATCACTGTCCAGTTCTGTTTGACCAGAAACCATACTAAACATCATTACTATCTCAGATTTCTTCTCACAAAGCCACAATGGAAGGGGGGAAAAGAATATGTGTGGCACAAGCAAGTCCCACTTGTATAATTAATGCGTCTGAACTCTGAAGTATTGTTATTCCAACAAACCTAATGAAGCACTAATTTTCTTAATTTCATTGCAAGAAAATTCTATCTCCTAAAGTATGAACTTCATGTTACTTGATTACTAAACAATTACCATCAATTAGGAAAAAAAATCTATTGGCCATCAAGTCATTTCAGAAGCAGCAACATCCAACCAGAGGCTATGATGGTACAAATTAAAGCATTGAGGCAACTCTATCATCTCTTTCATCTAAAAAAGTTTGGGTAAGGGTTTGACCTGTTAAATTTCCCAGACGGATCTTAGCTTTGAGGTTGTACAAATGCCTTGGTGTCGACTGAAGCTCCGGATTACTTTGTTTGAGAGACTTGAGCACTTGACGTGGCTTTATACCTTCGTCAATCATTTGTTTGATTTGCCTCACCTCTTCCTCACTAAAACGACGACTATACGGATGCTCGGACATGTCTTTGAGTGGTTCATGGTTGTGTTCACTATTTTTTATGATAAGTACCCACACATCATCTTCCTTTTTACCTATGGCTTCAAAAGGACAATTAATGAGGCGTGAATGTGCTTTTCTTTTGCGTTTGTTTTCTTCAATCTTGCGCCTATTGCGATAAACACCTCCTCTGTCACAACCGAGTATAACTCTTCTATCCTTCCTGGACTTTTTAATAGTCACCACATATCCTTGGTTGGCCCCAAAATCACGAACATGTCTGATAAGGTCTTCACGATCCTGAAAAGTTCCAGGAGGTGGTGGAAGCATCTTTTCCCCAGTAACCTCTGAGTGACTTTGACTTTCCATCATCAATGGCAGACAGCAAGAACCTACAACAGCAAAAATAAATAAATAAAAAGGAGAAGAAGAAGAGAGAGTAAGCACCCCTCTAAAATCATTTTATATGAACTTAAAATGACCCAAATGGAAAAGAAACGGTTTAAAGAATCAATAGTAACTAGTCATAGAACTAAAAGCATTTCATTGTTTTGTTTTCTTAGGAAAGAACAACTCCATCAAACATTACTTCAATCAAGTTGTTTCAAGCATCATGCCTTAAATTCAAAAGGTCGAAGAGCTTGATAGATATTGGACACCACAGAAAAAACTAGCATCTCAATTTCTGCATCATAATAATTACTGTACATGAGGACTCTCTCAGAGTGTCAACCTCCAAAACAAGTTTACATGCATCCAACTAAGGTGCTCCAACTCTAGAGATGCCCATGCAACGTAAGACATAACACAGTCTCCTAATGGAAAGCATATATAAATATTCATGACAAAATTAACGTGTATACATGACTACTTATACAATCATGAAAATCAAGTCAACAATCTAGTCCCTAAGGTCTACCAGTTGAGGGCACTCCTCTTTTTCAATTTATTTTATTTTATTATGTAAATTGGCTAATCACCACTAGAATCAATTACAATGAAGAGTCAAATACAACAAATTACAAGTACAATGAACTGCCAAAATGGGCAAGAGAGACCCCCATGCAACAAAAGAAAGAGCCCCCAAAGTGAGGGACATTAGGCTGTTGAAGTCACCAATTCTCCCAAAAACTTAAGTTGTTATGAAATCAACCCAACAATGTATATCAAGCTATCTAACACCTGTTAGAATATTTCATTGTTTCCTTATTTAGATTAGATTCTGATTGATTGATTGATTGATTGTGATTCCTTAATCAATTAATCAATCAATAAATATAAAAGGTAATTCCTTAATCAGTGCCTTAGGGCTTCCTTTTGTAACAGTTGATATAAAAGGTGACGATATCATAATCATCACTCAAGCTTTGCATTCTCTTAAATTACATGGTATCAGAGCCAAAACCCTACAAACCATCACCCACACAGCCGCTGCCACCAACCAGCCATCACCTATCACTACCCATCCTCCACCACTGGTCCCTGAGTCTCTGTCGGAACCAGTCAAGGTCCCATAGAGCTGTTTCAACTTTAGCCGAAGGCTCCTCTAGCCTAGTCGACCCTTGTGAGGGCTGTCCTACCCAAGTTTCTTTCCCTCTACTTTCTTGAACACAATTCATCACTAGTTTTGATTGGAGGTTCGTTTTTCCATATTTGATTTATTTTTTGGGTCCACAGATGACACATTAATATGATTGTTATGCTCGCATAGTGGTCTGTATGTGATTTTGCTTGTTCCAGCCCATTCCATTCCTCTTTCCATTTTTGTGATTCGTGCAAGGTTTTTTGGATTGAGATTGTAGAGTTCTTATAGCTGACCTAACTAGTGAATCTCCCACTACTTCTGACCCATCTAAAAGGGAGAACTCCAGTCCAATTATGACTACTATATCTGAAAACCTGAACCCTAACCTCAAAATCACCGCCGTTCTGTTTAATAGTCAGAATTACCTTTCATAGTCTCAGTGTCTGACACTTTTTCTGAAGAGTAAAGGGAAGATAGAATATGTTAATAGGAGAGTTCAAGCACTAGGTATTACGGATCCTGGCTATGACCAATGGGAGATTACCAACTCTTTAATCACGGGGCGGCTCATTCATTACATGGTTCTTGAAATTGGTGAAGGCTACTTATCCATGGATACTACCCAGGATATTTGGGAAGCAGTCGCTGCGACATATTCTCAAAAAGGGAATTTTTCTCTATCTACACCGGTTTATTGAGCGCTCGTACAGGGGAAGCAGACAGTTCTCCAGTATTACACATTTCTGACTAATGGTTGGAAACGCCTAAATCATATCCTGGATTACAAACAGTTGACTCAGTTGGTAACCAAAAGTTTCTTGCACAGGAGAGGGTCTTCAAGTTTCTAGAAGGCCTCAATGTGGAGTTTGAACCAGTCCGGAGTTGTGTCCTTAGCATGGATGTTCTTCTATCACTTCAAGAGGCCTTTGCATATGTATAGAATGAGGAGAGTCGTCGTTCTGCTATGTTACCACCAGCTACTGGAGACCATTCAGCATTACCTTTTGCTCCTTCTCGAGATGGGACTGGTTTGTCACTACCTCTTTTCCATCCTTCAGGGAAGGATACTGTGTTCTATGATTACTACCGCAAGCCGCTATACTCGTGAGACATGCTGGAAGCTTCATGGGACTCCATCAGGGAGTCGGGGTGATCGGTGTATGGTACTAGAGGCAGTTGATCAGGCCGATCTAAAGGACATGGCTCTAATCCATGGGCCCATCAGTCTAGTGCCGTTGACACCCTTGATTCTACTTTTGCTTCAATTGGTCCGACTTTTGATAATTTATCTAGCATGACTTCTCCTGAGCTTGAGGATGTTCTGCGTCATTTGTTGGTCCGCCGATCTTCTACTGCTCCCAGTGTATCTTTCTCGTCGTTTGCCCGCTCAGGTAACTTAGCATTTTCTCCTAGTGCTTTTCTTTCCCATAAGTCTTTGCTATAGATTATTGATTCTGGTGCCTCAGATCATATGTCTGGGTCTTCTAACCTTTTCTCAGCATATAAACCCTCTTCAGGTCAAAACAAAGTTAGAATTGCAGATGGTATTGTTTCTTCTATCTTTGGGAAAGGTTTAATTCATGTCACTCTTATCTTACCTTTGTCTTCAGTGCTTCATGTTCCCAATTTTTCTATTAATCTTCCATCCTTGAGTCGTATTACTAAAGATTTGAACTGTAGTGTGACATTTGTTCCTGGCCATTGTCTTTTTCAAGGCCTTGTCACGAAGAGGACGATTGGCAGTGGTATTGCAGGAAATGGTTTCTATTTCTTGGATCAGCCGAACAAGCTTGCTAATCATTCCATTTAGATCCCAACCACCAAGGAGGATTCATGGCTATGGTATCGGCATCTTGAACATCCTTCTTTTCATTTACTTAGGCATTTATTTCTGTTTGTTTTTACAAACAATAATATGTCTAAGTTTCTTTGTGAGTCTTGTCAACTTGGCAAACAACACTGAGCTTCTTTTGCTCCAAGTCTTAATAAAAGTTTAGCTCCTTTTTCTTTAATACATTCTGATATGTGGGGTCCATCTCGTGTTATGTCTTTAAAAAGCCATAGATGGTTTGTTCCCTTTATCGATGATTTTTCTCGTACTACTTGGGTGTATTTCATGAAAGAAAAAAGTGAGGTTTCTCTGTATTTTAAAATTTTCATAAAATGATTTGTACTCAGTTTGGAGTAATTGTCAAAATCTTGTGTTCTGATAATAGGGGTGAATACATCGATTCAGGATAACAGAGCTATTTTTCCACTCACGGCATTATACATCAGACATCTTGCACTAATACCCCTCAACAAAATGAGGTTGCAGAACGCAAAAATTGTCATCTTCTTGATATGGTTCGCTGCATGTGTTTTTCTATAAGTGTGCCTCGGTCCTACTAGGGTGAGGCCGTTCTCACCTGAGCTTATCTCATTAATCGTCTTTTTACCCAAGTTTTGCAAAAACAATCTCCACTTCAAGTCCTTTTCAGCTCAGAGTCTTTGTTTTCCATTCCCCCTATAATATTTGGCTGTCTGTTTTGTCCACAATCATTCTCCTACTCGTGGAAAGTTGGACCCTCACTCTCTCAAGTGTGTTTTCCTCGGATACTCGCCTACTCAAAAAGGGTATAAGTGTTATCACCCTCCATCTCGTAAGTGGTTTGTGTCCATGGAGGTCACCTTATTGGAGTTCCAATCCTACTTTCTGTCTTCTCCGGTGTCACAGTCATCCCTTCAGGGGGAGCCTTGGTGTGAAGAGATTCCTGTTGTCCCTGTTGCTCCTATGGTGGAACCAGTTGTTCTTGCACCACTTATTACTGGGACTATAGAATCCAATGCCACCAAGGATAGGGGAGGGCAAGTTTATGTCAGGGACAAAGACAAACAGAAGTTACTTGGATACCAGAGACCATTTCTACTCACCCACTGCCATCTCCTGTTTTTGATAAGAGCCCAGGTAACTTTAAACCACTTGTTTCTCTTGAGTCTACTGATATTGCTATTCCTGACACTACTGATCTTAATATTCCTATTGCCAAAAGAAAGGGTGTGAGATCTTATACTCAAACATCCTATCTCGAACTTTGTGTCCTACTCTCATTTGTCTTCATCTTATAGAGCCTTTGTGTCAAACATTTCCTCTATTAGTATTCCTAACCATTTTCATGATGCTCTTGCTACCTCTGAATAGAAACTTGCCATGATTGAGGAAATGAAAGCACTTTGTAAGAATGACACTTGGGAATTAATTGAGTTACCTAAGAGCAAACAACCGGTGGTGCAAATGGGTGTATACAGTGAAGCACGAAGCAGATGGTTCCATTGAGTGTTACAAGGCTTGACTTGTGGCAAAAGGCTTCACTCAGGCTTATGGAGTAGACTATTAGGAGACTTTTACACCAATGGCTAAGATGAATTCAATTAGAATACTTCTCTCTAAAGCAGCTAAATTAGATTGGCCACTTCATCAGTTTGATGTAAAGAATGCTTTCTTACATGGTGATCTAGAAGAAGAGGTATATATGGATATTCTTCCTCGTTTTGAGGATCATCAGACAGAGGGTAAAGTATGCAGGCTTCGGAAGTCGTTATATGGTCTCAACTAGTCTCCAAGGGCTAGGTTTGAGAGATTCATTCTGGCTATACTTAAATATGGTTTCAAACAGAGTCAGTCAGATCACACTTTGTTTGTGAAACATTTCTCATATGGTAAGATTACGGCTCTCATTGTTTATGTGGATGACATAGTGCTTACAGACGATAATAGTGAGGAAATACCCCTATTGAATAAATATTTAGCTAGTAAGTTTGAAATCAAAGACTTGAGGAACTTGAAATATTTTCTGGGAATCGAAGTTGCTCGCTCCAAAGATAGGATTTTCATCTCACAAAGGAAATATGTTCTTGACCTTTTGAAGGAAACAAGGATGCTTTGATGTAAGTCCTGTAATACTCCACTGGAACCTAATCAGAAACTTGGTGATGATGAAGGAGGAGGAGCTGTTGATAGGGGGACGTTAGCAACGACTAGTGGATAAGCTCATTTACTTATCTCACTCTCGTCCTGATATTGATATTGTTGTCAGTATGGTTAGTCAGTTTATGCATGCTCCTCATCAAATTCACTAAGAGGTTGTTATAAGAATTCTGAAGTACTTGAAATCTTCTCCTGGAAAGGGCCTTTACTTTTCCAAACATGATCACCTCAGAGTGAAAGCCTATACAAATGCTGATTGGGCAGGGTCAATAACTGATAGGAGATCTACATCAGGATATTGTACCTTAGAAACAAAATGTGATGGCTAGATCGAGTGCAAAAGCTGAGTTTAGAGCTATAGCACAAGGTGTGTGTAAACTCTTGTGGATCAGATTGTTGTTGAGTGATCTGGGAATGGGCCAGACAGACTCTATGCGGCTATATTGTGACAATGAAGCTGCCATCAACATAACTCACAATCTTGTTCAACATGACAGGACAAAGCATGTTGAGATTAATCGCCACTTCATCAAGAGTTGTAGTTTATGTTTTTCTAAAAATAAACAAAAACTAGTTTATAAAATTTTTATAAATATAAACTGAAAACGTAAACGTTACCAAACACACCCTATGTGGCTATATTGTGATAATGAAGCTGCCATCAACATAACTCACAATCTTGTTCAACATGACAGGACAAAGCATGTTGAGATTAATCGCCACTTCATCAAGAAGAAACTCACTAGCAGCATGATATGTACTCCTTTGTGAAGTCAGGCAAACAACTTGCAGACATCCTCACCAAGGGAGTTGGGAGTAAAGCATTTCATGACATTCTAGGCAAGCTGGGCATGCGAGACATCTTCGTACTAGCTTGAGAGAGAGTGTTAGAATATTTCCTTATTTAGATTAGATTGTGATTGATCGATTGATTGACTAATTCCTTGATCAGTCAGTCAATCAATCAATATATAAGGTAATTCCTTAATCAGTGCCTTAGGGCTTTCTTTTGTAACAGTTGATTGACTAATATAAAAGGTGATGATATCATAATCATCACTCATGCTTTGTATTCTCTTAAATTACAACACCCTCCATCACGTGCAACCTTGTCTTACAGATGGAGAGAAACAAAAAACCAAATAGAAGGAGAACAACCAAAGGGGGACAGAGAATACAAAATGCCAAGGAGGAAACTTGACCCAAGACCTCTACCAACGTTGAGCTCTGATACCATATTAAGTCACCAATTATCCCAAAAGCTTAAGTTGTTAAGAAATAGGCCCAACAATGTATATCAAGCTATCTAACAGAGACATCAATCTTTGTTGAGCAGGGATTGACACTTTGATCTCGCATTTTGGAGAGTGAGGAGTGGGATGGATGGCCAACCGGGCTAGCCCTAGTTGATTGATTAACAGCATTCCTTAATCAACCACAGTTCTCCTATAAGCTTTCATTGATGATTGAGTCTATTTAATATCTTTTCTTTCGAAGAAAGAAGTTGTCTTCCAAATATGCTAGCTTGCTCAATAAACTGTTGGTATCTAAGCATTATAACTGACCCAATGTTCTCGTTTGGGGAGTGGCTATTTTAGCCAAAAAGCCAAAAAGCCAACTAAAAAAAACTAGTATGTTTGGGATGACTTTTTGACTTTTTACGAAAAGATGTGCAAAAAGTAGAGAGAAAAGAGAATCTTTGACTTTTTGGTATAGGTTGTTGGCTTTTTGGCTAATTTAATAACTTTTTGACTTTTTGGCTAAAATAGAGGGTTCCCAAACGAGGCCTAAGCATTATAACTGACCCAATGTTACATTGAATCTTCTATTTTTCCTATAGTACCTACTAAGACAGGCGACACAACACGAACATATTGACACAATATTTTTTTTTTTAAATATATGTAGGTCAAAATAAGCATGGAACATGTTGAAAAATTATGTTCTAATAAATTTATTACATATCAAATACATGAATAGTTTATCCAGAAGTAAGGAAAATAAAAGCAACATAACAATAATCAAAATTAAAAAGCCATATATACTCAATAACTTAAACATCAAGATATCATTCGCATAACAATTGCATTTTAAAGAGTGCAAAAGAACTGTAAAACATTTCCGGTTCCAAAAAAAAAATTGTAAAAAATTAAAATACATATGATGTATTTATCTTATAACTGTTTCAAAACATATTTAAAGTGCACAAGTTGCATTCCATATAATGCAAAACATTGTTACCAAGAAGATATTCACAACATAGGTCATGTTTAAAGGCTTCAAGAAGTTTCATTGCAGTGCCTGAAAAGTATCTATAAAGTGCTTTTGAAATTAAATTTTAATTGAGACACAATGAAGAAGTGTCAAACACAATTTTAGGAGTGTTTACAGACCATCGTATCCAATACAGGTGTTTGACACGAAACGTCTCCTCCATAGCAGTGTTTGTGCTTCTTAGAGTATGTGTGTCACCTAGATATGTAGGATATATGTCCAACAACTGTACCTAATTTAGACACTTGGATACTTTATTTTTATATGATGTTTGGGGAAGAAAAACTCATTTGTTAAGATGGGAGGGAGATATTTCATATTTTTCCAAAATCCTATTTAATTTCAAGTGCATTTCTAAATAATTTATATGATTATATCTAAGAATATTATACAATATGCAACATTTATATCCCTCCCAGGCCCCCATCAACTAAGGACTAAACTGGATGTACTCTTTTTATGCAATATACATGTGTTCAACACATATTCTGATTCCCATACATAATTTTTGGATACATACACACCCCCTACGTCCTTCAAACGGGAGTAAATTGTGAGATTTTAGGTAACCAAACATGATTTTAGTTATTTTACGACTAAAGTACCCTTTAGCAGCAGGTTAATTATACAAAGAACCCCTAGACTATCATAAAGTATCACTTTATCCCCCCTTAACTATCATGAAGTATCACTTTACCCTCCTGAACTATGAACACATACAATTAGGCCCTTCAACTATCTAAATCTCACACACCCTTTGAAATGACCAAATTATCCCATTTTTTCTATATCTCGCACACCCTTTCTCTCTTTGAAGTCCATTATAAACCATTATAATTTTTTTATTATTGGACCTTTTTTTTTTCTTTTTTTTTTAAATGGAGTTGGGAGATGGTGGGATAGAACTAGGGTTTCTGATAAAAAATTTGCAATGATTTCTAATGGACTTCAAAGAGAGAACAAGTGTGGGAATATAGAAATCAGGGGAAATTTGGTCATTTAATTGTTCCTGTTAACGACAGCAGACATTTTAATAGTTGAAGGAATTAATTGTACACTTTTATAGTTCAGGTGTAAAGTGATATTTAGGCTTCGTTTGGCATGCAACAGTTTTAGCCTAAAAGTCAAAAAATTATTAAAAAAATCAAAAAGCCAATAGCCTATATCAAAAAGTCAAAGATTCTATTTTCTCTCTACTTTTTGCACATTTTTTCGTAAAAAAAACTAAAAAATCATTCCAAACATTCTCGTTTTTTTTTCTCATATTTTAGCCAAAAAAATCAAAAAATTACTTAAATAGCCTATTCCCAAACGAGGCCTTAATGATAGTTAAAGAAGTGAAGAAATACTTTATGATAGTTCATGGTTAAAATGATAAAGGGGTGTGGGAGATCTTAGTAATCAAATGTGTTTCATTAACACCGTTTAAGGATTTTTCCCATATTAATAGTTTAGGGGCTAGTCTGTATCTTTTCTTTTGTTCAAGAGGTCAGAGTGATACTTAACAATAGTTTAGGATGTCTCTGTAAATACCCCTAAAAACAAAACCAATGCAAAAACGAAACGATTTTCTGAGAAATGCACTTGATCAAATCAAAAAACCCCAGACCTTCCAGAATCCAGTAAACAGGACAAAATTTTTCCAAATGGTTCGGGTTCAAATGCGGTTTCTCCAATACCAAACAGAACATTAGAGTTACCCATTTGAAGATTGAAAGGTATAATTATCTGGGTATGAGAAAAAACAAACTCCATAGTTCTTTGGCAGTGACTTGGATGCCTCAAAAGAATCAATCCGGGTTCGAAAATTTGGGGTTTTACCCTCATCTGGGGTCCAAAAAGATTGTTCATCTTCATAAATAAGCATCAAAAAGATGATATAAAGATGTAAACTAATCTGATCAGAGAATTGTGTAAAATGCACTTGCACAACTTGAGTTTACGTCCCCAAAATACAAAACCTAGAAACCTAAAAAAATTATAAACCCAGCTTATAAAGATGAAAAGGAACACAATGCAATCAATCAGAATCAAATTTCAGTCACAAAAAAAAATCTGATATTAAATTACATATCACCAATTAATGAGCAAAATCAACATTGCTTGCATAGAAATACACACATACCAAACATGCAGCAATCAGAAATGATAAGATATCACATACAATTATGAAGAATAAAGAACCAACCTTTTTTCAAGAAAGATTAATCAAATTGGATCACGATCGGTGCTTCACCGCCATTGTTATTGTCTATTTATTGCTCAAAGGAGACAGTGAAGAGAGTGAGGAAGACAGAGAAGATATATGTGTGTGTGTGTGTGTGTGTGTGTAGGTTGAGAGAGAAAGAAGAGAGAACACGCACAGAAAGTGAGGGAAAATTTTGAAGTTTTGGTGATGGCTGGAAATGATCGGGCCGCCCCCAAGTTTGATAAACAGGGACGCCCTTTCCCTCAGCCTCCGATTCCGAGACTTTCAGAAAACTCTTCGATCACGTTCTTCAAAAGCGCGTGCAACTCGAATGCCTAGGAACACTCACGTGTAATGTTGACAAAAATTATGAAATTGTTTATAATTTTTATTATTTTAAAGATAAATCTATACTATACATTAAGGCCAAGTTTGAAAAGATTAAGGTTAAGTTTGGCATGTCTTGAAAAAGATAAAAAGTCAAAAAGTCACTATCATATTTAAGTCACATCATCTTATTATCACCTCTCTAACACATCACTTCAAACCCAACCCAAACTCAACTCATATTTCATAAAAAGTCAAAAAAAATCATTCCAAACAACTCCTAAATAAGTGCACTTTTTGACTTTTTATGAAATATGTGTTGGATGCGACTTAAATGAGATAATGTGACTTAAATAGGATAGTGACTTTTTGACTTTTTGAATTTTTTGGAAGATGCCAAACTTGGCCTAAGTAAATAAGAGTTTTTAATCCTCAAGGCTTGTGAGAGTTTCATTATTCAAATCTGAATTTTTAAAAATTTTTATTTAAAAAAAAAAAACTCAGTATTTATTGATTTGGTCAAAATCACCTGATCATTTATTAACTTTTTTTCAATGCACATGTCTTTCCACTCCACATGTCTTTCTACATAGCTGTATTTATTGATTTGATCAAAATTCCCTGATCAGCATTTAAAATCCCCTTATACAAATAATTATAGATACAATCCGTATATAGCTACTGTAGTACCCTTTTCAACTTCTCTCATATATTATGATTAGGGAAAAAAATGTTAAATTATTTTTATAAAAAATCTTTAAAAACATAATTTATATAATAAAAAAATCTAAAATAAATATAAATATCTATAATTATTCCGTGCATAGCACGGATGATAGGCTAGTTATAAATACACTAAAATACGATTTGTTTTTTTTATTGTTTTAGAAGTTACATCTATGGCCAGTTCGGGACACTCAAAAAAATTTAAAAAATCAAAATATTATTTAAAAAGTCAAAAAATTATCACTATTCACCCAAAAAAATTAATTTTACACACAAATAATTACAATTCAGTTTGAACCGTCCCACAGACGATTGTTAAGTTGCTGAAATGATTTGGAAAAATTACACAGGCAAGGTGCACAAACAACACAGTGTTGCTCAACCCGTGGGGACCCATCATGGGTCCCGTTTTGATAATCTGAACCGTTTAATATGTAGAATTCGTCGAGTACTATATACCTATAAAAAATCACGTTGATCAGATATCGCTAACTACATGATTAAATCAGTTTTGTATAAAAAATGGATGGTGTTATAGTTAACGGTCGAAAAAAAATAATCCGATCAGATAGCTATCGATATCCGATCAACATGATTGTTTACAAACATATAGCACTCGACGAGTTCTACACATTGAACAGTTAAGATTATCAAAATGAGACCCGTGATGACCCCCACGGACCAAACAACACCGTTTAGTACAATACCCAAAAAGTATGCAACCATTTCTTATCATCAATTCACTCCTCTAGACGGTATGGCCTACTGCCTACTATTCTTATCTTCTCCTATACACTAATTTATACAATTTTTTAATACACATTTTTTCGTAAAAAGTCAAAAAATGTACTTATTTAGGACATTCTAAACAACCCCCTAATTTTTTGAAATTTTTAATTTTATAACAAATATTATTTTTATTAATAAATTATTAAGTCAATTAATAATTTTTAATGACTTTAATAATTTATTTCAATAAATAATTTAAGTAATTTTGTCATTGTATAAGAACACAATTAAAAATTTCATTTTAACAATTAATTCTACTAAATAAAAAATTCTGATAAACAAGTATTTTTTATTTTTCAAACCATATGGGTCAACTTATATTTTAAACAAAAACTTTAAGTGGGTGTATTTATAATTTGTCCTTTTTTTTAATAATAATAATTTGCAACAGGAGTGTTGGCCCAATTTTAATTTAGACAGAAATAATCTTAAAAAAATTATAAAAAAAAAAACATAAATTAGTGGAATGTAAAGAGAAAAAGTGTAGACAGGAGATTATCATAGTTGGAGGTCCGAATAAGGTGTCAGTTTATTAACAAACCAATGCTGCTCAGTGAATTTGTTGGAAAAGGAACTACAGTGGAGGATAAAGCTTCAAGAAAGTTGATCTGGTCTCTTCATGTGAGGAAAATGTCTATTGACACTACTAATTTACCCTCCTTTTTTCCTAAAGAATTTTTTACTGAAGAATTTTCCATCAAACTAACAGAACCCAAGGAAACATTCCCACTAATGCTCTCTCTCTTTTATTAATTTTTTTCTTTAGTAATCTTTTTTTAAAATTTTATAATATTTTATGATTTTAAATTTTACTTTATTAGACGGTTTAAAAATTACTAAATTAACTTCAACCTTTCATTTATCACCGTTTTGGGAGGTGCCCGTCAATTTACCTAACACACTATACACTACAAGAAAAGGGATTATAAAACACGGAACCTTTTTGCAACGGCGCGGTTCCCGTAGCAAAAAATGACCTTTTGCGACGGCAGTTTAAACCGCTGCAAATAAATAGTTTTTGCGACGGCAGTTGTACCGTCGGTAATAAACCTAGACGAAAAGTGTGATAAATACGGAAGTATTCGCGACAGCACTATAAACCGTCGCAAAAATAAATTTTTTGAGACGGCAGAAGTTTGCGGTCTCAAATATTGGACAATTTATGACGGCAAATGTCCGTCGCAAAATAAAACGGCGTCGTTTTTATCTATTTTTATTTATCATTTGCGACGGTGTAAATGTACCGTCGCAAAAAGTAATAAACAAAATTCTCCCGCTTCCCCATTGTTTTTGGTGCTCGATGATTTCGATCCTAAATTCCTAAATCTTTGAAACAGATTTTTTTTCCCCAAAATCCCCAAACAAGCAACGAGCGACGAACGGCGACCAAGCTCAATTGTTGTCGACAACGGCTTGCGGTGGTGCAACGACGGCGTATTACGGCTAGCGGTGGTGCGGCGTCTTTATCTTTCTCTCGCACGAGCTCAATCAATCTCAAGCGCTCCTCTCTCACTCACTCAACGTATGCTCTCTCTCTCTATATATATACATATTTGGTGGAGCGAGGTTTGAACAGAGCTATTTCGGGTTGCCAATGTTTGTGGGACACGATGAAACAGAGCTGTTTTGGCCTGGAAGTTTCCGGCAATTTTTTTGTAGTGATATATATATGATATACATAAATTAAAGTGCCATAATCATCTGCTAATTAAAATAGTAGTTTGGTAAGTTTCATATGTACTATGATCATCTTTTTTGCCAAGTTCAGGTATTGGACATTTTTATGTATAGACTTCATTACATTTATTTGCAATTTTACAAGTCAAAGTTATTAAGCTTCCATATATGGAGTCCAAATCTTATTACTTTTTTTTTCTTTTCTAAAACTCTAAATCCCTTCAAATAAAGAGGATGTAGAATTTTATATGCAAACATCTAACTCTTTATCATTTACTGAAAACAAGTATGGGATCTAATGCCCATGTGGAATGGAGACAACAATTAGGTGCTTGCAAGGCAGAGGTTGGGGGTTCAACTCCTCCCAGGAACTAATCTAACTAACAACTGACCTTTGCTGATCCAAAAAAAAAAAAAGAGAAGTAAAGTGTGTGCCTTACCAAATGCGCCTCACCTCAAGCCGTTTAAGGCACACTGCTGCACCTGGAGCCTAAGTGCACCTTTTAAAACACTGGGTGGGTTGTCCTTAGCTTTTTATTAAAGATTATAGAAAATAATTGCTCCAAATGCCTTGGTTTTCTCTCGAACCTTTAAGGCTTTACCCCCTAACTGGGGGATTTTATTCTCTCTCTTTGCATTAGGAACACTCTCTCATTGGTAGTGACCCAACTTCGATGTATGGCAGAAAAAATGGGAGGTTTAGAGGTTTGCTTTAATTGGATTTTGGAGATTAAACGTAAATAAAACTGTAGTGTTTCTTGGGGTTTAGGAAGTAAGAAACCAAGAGTTTAGGAGATGATTGGAAGTTGTTCAAGGCACTGTAAACAGGACCCCAAAAATAGTAATCTTGCTGTTTTTTGGCCTTAAATGTGTTAGTTTTGTATAATTGGATGAATCATGAATATTTGATCTATGGGAGTTCAAGGGTAAGGAAATGTTATTCAAATCTGGTTTTAGGCTCTTCAATGTTTAAAAAGTAGAAAAATTAAGCCAAAGAAGAAGTTGTTCAAGGAATAAGGTGGCGGCCGTGGAAAACAGTGCATAGCATAGAGATGACAATCAGAGTGTGTGGGACATTGTGTGCAGAGACATGCAAGATTGGGAGGAGGATGGGTTGAGGGCCTTATATTTGATTATTTTGAATATAGAAGCATCTTTAACTATTTGACGTGATTTTGATTTTGATTATTATGCTTATATCTATGTTGGGTTCATGATTAGTACGAGTTCATTTTGATGATTGAAACATATAAGAAAGAGAAGGCTGTTACATTTTATGGTAAACAATTTCATGAAGCAAGTGACAGATTTAGAGTGGAGTTAAAATATTGGTAAAATATTGAAATATTAATTATTTTTCATGTGAACCAAACAATGGGAAAACATTTTCAGGTCCAACCAAACACAGGAAAGCAAGTCAACTTTCCAAAAAATATTTTCTGCAAAAAACATTTTCCCCTTAAACAAATGGAAATATTGCAAAAAACACAAAACTCAACTCTATGGAAATTGCTGTTGCAATTTGTCGTTACTGTTTCACGAGAAAGTCGTTTAATTCCTCAACTAACAACAATTGACACATAATAGAAGAAAACAATAGCTAGAAAACAAAGTACATCCCATAATTATTTTGATCTTCCTAAAAAGAAATAAATTTTGGTAAAACCATTAAAGTTGGTTTCTTTTTTTCTTTTTCTTATTTTCAGTACATGATTCAAGAAAATGGGTATAATCCAGTAAGTGATAAAACTGTAATAACCCTCGTCACTGTTTACCGAATAACCACTGATTACCGTTAAACTGAACTGATTATGACTAATAAGTGAACTGAATAAAGTACTGAACTGACTGACTGAAAACTGGAACTGAATCGACTGAGTATGTGTGTTAATCTGTAATTTGCCAGGGGATTTGATTGACAGGGAGATTGAGTTTACTGTTGATGTGATTCCTGGAACACAGCCAGTTTCTAAAGCTCCGTACCGAATGGCTCCAACTGAACTGAAAGAACTGAAAGTGCAACTGCAAGAACTATTGGACAAGAAGTTCATCAGACCTAGTACCTCACCGTGGGGCGCACCTATTTTGTTTGTAAAGAAGAAAGACGGCTCACTGAGATTGTGCATTGACTATCGTGAACTGAACAAGGTAACTGTGAAGAATAAATACCCATTACCACGTATTGATGACCTGTTTGATCAGTTACAGGGTGCTAAAGTATTTTCGAAGATTGATCTCAGATCCGGATACCACCAGTTGAAAGTTAAATCAGATGACATTGATAAAACTGCTTTTAGAATGAGGTATGGACATTACGAATTCTTAGACATTTCTATTTTTTTATA
>NW_021025597.1:820133-835506 GCF_004153795.1 Camellia sinensis
AAAAATTAAATAATAAAAACAATAATAATGATTAAATTGCACAATTTAAATAAATTGCACAATTAAATAATAAATTAAATAAAATTAAATAAATTGCACAATTTAAATAAATAATAATTTTATTTCAGTTAATATCAATATAAATTTATTTCAATTAAATAACTTCTTTGGTATTTTCTTTGGTATTGTAATAATAATATAAAAAAAAACAATTGTTCTAATTGATATTAATGAAAACAAAACAAAATAATAAAAAAATGAAATAACTTCTATTAAATGAAAAAATGTAATTGACAAAATAAATGACACTAATTTTATAATGACACTAATTTCAGCATTTTTATAGTAATTAGTATTGACTAATTCATTTGTAATGAAAAAAATTATACTAATTGATGTTATTATTAATTTTAGTTTTAATTGATGGTAATTAAGCCATTAATTGACACCTAATTCATTCATAATGAAAAAATGAAAAAAATTAAACTAATTGATACTATTATTAATTTTAGTATTAATTGATGGTAATTAAGCCATTAATTGACACTAATTAATTTCTAATGAAAAAATGAAAAAATTTATACTAATTGATGCTATTATTAATTTTAGTATTAATTGATGCTAATTATATTAACTTTTATTAATGAAATAATTTTTTTAAAATTAAAATTGAAAAAATGACAAAATAATCATTTTTATATCGTATAAGGGCAAAATGGACAATTACACAGTAAAAACTTATTTTACAACTTATTAACCAAACACTACTTTGCTGCTTAAATCCATAATCTCACAGTTGCACTAAACAGATTCACAGCTTATGTTCACAACTATAAGTCATAATCTATTAAGCTATAATCTATAATCATTTTTCCACAACTCTACCAAACGGGGCCATTATCAACTAGGCACATTCATCTGATTTTTGAATTAAAATTAAATTGTAGTATGTGATTGGTTTTGGTTAGTCAACTAAAAAATAAGAGGGTTTAAAAAAAAAAAGAAAAAAAGGGGCCTTTCATTAGCGCCTTAAGAAGCATGTTTTGAATTTCTAATTCTTGAGTTCTAAGGTTAATTCTAATGAGTTGACAGTTGATCTCACCCATTGTGATGCAATGTTTTGGTCTTGATTTTTTTTTTCTTAGAATACCAAAATTAGTGCTATGAATCATTACTGGTGCCTTAATTATAGAAATTTGTAAAAAAAAAAAAAAAATAGGGGCCTTTCATTGGTGCCTTAATTATAGAAATCTGTAAACATGCCAAAAAAAAGAAAAAAATAGGGCCTTCACAAGAATGAGATCTAAGTTGTAACGTCAACCGTATTTTAACTATGAGTAATATTAGAAATCACATTTGAGATTTTCAAATTCATCTTCAATGATGTAATAAAGATGTAGAGTTTTATATAATTGAATATATGACAAATCAAAAGTTAACACATATCATTTTACATCATTATTGACGTAATTATAGA
The DNA here is from genome assembly GCF_004153795.1 of Camellia sinensis. Lineage (NCBI taxonomy): Eukaryota > Viridiplantae > Streptophyta > Magnoliopsida > Ericales > Theaceae > Camellia > Camellia sinensis. The sequence continues at coordinate 821,611 of NW_021025597.1, forward strand.
TATTATTAGAAGTGTCAAATATTTTTCTTTTAACTTTTGGAGACTTTATTTAGATAAATATTGTTTTTATTTTATTGTACCTGATTTGACACAAATTTGTATCCTATTTATTCATAGTAGGCCCCCAGTCTGGCATAAGCAACCCCAACCTTAGCCATAGTTGCAATTTATTTTCATCTAATAAATGCTCATTATAGGAAAATTGAAATTGACTCGATTTTGTCGTGTTTTTGTTTTTTTTATGTTCTTTGATTCTATTTTGTAGTTGGGTCATAGCTTTCCACCTGCCTTTGTTTGACAATTTAAAAAATAACTCTATTTAGTTAAATTTTTAAAAATTCTTTTATATTTTTTTCAAACAAATTTAAAATTAGTTTGGCAAAAATATAAAAAAAAAAACACTCATTTTTTTCATATGATTTTTTCTTTTTTAGGAGTAAATAATTTTTAAACATTTAAAAATAACTTTTTGGTATTTTTTTGTTGTTGTTATACTAGTGTCTATTTTTTGAAAAAAATAAAATAAATAATACTTGAACATCTTCTTGGTGGTTGGGGAAAAAGGACCTTGGGCAACCTCCTTTTTTTGAGAAAAAAAAAAATTGAAGGAAAAAAAAAAAAAAAAAGAGTAAAAAGCACCCAAGTACTCCATAGAAGCCCACTTTGAGACCATGGGTTGGGCCAAGGTCAGGCGGGCCGATTTACATGTCTATCTCTATTTTTCAATTGGGATCTATAATTGCTTTTAGTAGAGTAGTGGAAAACTTATATCTCAATCTTTATCAAACAAAAGTATTGTCTTACTCCCAAATCATCTACAACTGTAAATTTTCTCAATCTACACTACTTTTTTTTTTTTTAACTTATAGGGAAAATGAACTGTAGTTTTAATTTGGGCAAGGCTAAGATGTACAATTGATTAATGCTATTGTGAAAATGCATATTCTACACATTGTTTACTTGTAAACAGAAGATTGAGCTAAATGAAAGAAAGAATGACATGTTAAAATGGTTTTATTTATGAATAATATTAGCGATCATGAAATGTTTTATGGAGATTTTTTATCATTTGATAAATATGTAAGTTTTATTATATGTGCAATTTAATGGTGAAGAATCTTTTATGATCATTTTCATGATTCTTAACATTATTGTTTATTTGTCTTACGTAAAAAAAAGTAGTCTCAATAAATATAAAAGACTCCCATTAAAGTAAGGTTTAGTGAAAGTAACATGTAAGCAGTCTTAGCACTCGTTTGGCATGGCAATTTTTGGAGATAAAAGGTTATTTTGTCACAAAAAGATAAAATAGGTTAAAAAGTTAATAAGATAAGATGTCACATCAAATCATAATTATTAATTTTTTTTTTTACAAAAGTCAAAAAATTCAAAAAGTCTGTTCCAAAAGAGACTTTTTAGTCCCAGATTAAAATAATAAAAAAGTTAAAAAAAACAAAAAAAACTAACCCACATCCCAAACGAATGCTTATTCCCATTTCTGAAACAATTCAAATTGTAGTTTGTGTATTCTATTGAACTAAAATTGATACAAATTTGTTATCTGGCCAATTTGTAGTTTGCAATGATTATTACCTCATGACTTGAAGAATGCTAGAAGGAAATTCTGAATCCTTGTTTTGTTAGGAATGTTGTACTTGTTTTCTATAAGCTCAGTTTGTTTTTGATGGAGTAGTTTATTTTGTTTATTTTTGTACTCCCATCAAAAGCTGTGTGTTGAACTCCATTGTATATTTTTCTTTTTTGATTATAATATGACTTACTTATCAAAAAAAAAAATGATTAACCTTTAAGAATGTAAAATCAGTAAACGATGGTTATTTTATAATTTTGATTTCATTCTCATCCAGCAAGTTTGTCAAACCACTTGCATGAAAACTTTGACATCAAAATTGTCAATTACAAGTGAACTCTAAAATTTCACATTTAAAAGAAAATGATATTCACATTTCATTTCTAGCCTCTCACTCACACTTCATCGTAAGAGGTTAAAAAACAAACAATAGTGTAAAACATTAAAGTGGATACATTTTTTTGATCGGACTAAAGTGCTGCTATTCATTAAAGTCACTACAACAATTAACACTTTTAGCAACAAAAAAATTGGTCGCTAAAAGTCTATTTTTGGTCGGCAAAAGTTATTCGCGACCAATTTTTTTGGTCGCTAGTTTGGTCGCCAATTGAGGGTCGGCAAAAGTAATTCGCGACCAAAATTTTCATTGGTCGGCAAAAGTTGGATTTGCCGACTAATTTTTTGGTCGCTAAATATTTAATTACCGCGACTAATTCATTTTGTCGCTAAAACACTTTGGTCGCGAAAAGTCGCCTTTTGCCGACCAAATTTCTTAGTCGCCAATTGACACATTTCGCGACCAAAAAGTTTGGTCGGCAATTGTGACAGTTCGCGACCAAAAATTTTAGTCGCCAACTGTGACATTGTGCGACCAAAATTAGTTTGGTCGCCAATTGTTACTTTTCGCGACCAAAACTATTGGTCGGCAAAAGTGAGTTTCCACGACCAACAAAATTTTTGGTCGGCAATAGATGTATTTTTTGCGACCAAAACTCTTGGTCGGCAATTGTCATTTTTCGCGAAAAAAAATAATTTATTTGTCGCGACTAATAAATTGGTCGCCAAAGCAGGAAAATAATACACCTGTAATATTTAGCGAATTCATAATCAAAATAGGACGAATTCATTATCAAAACAGGTCTTATTATAAAATTTTCTATATCCAAGTTTCAACACATAACTCAGCAGCAGCAACATTGATTCCAAAAACAAGGAACAATTCACAAAACCCTATTCTAAACCCCAAAAAACAAAAAACAATTCATTCCAACAAAAATTTAACATAATTAGCATCAATTTCAAAAAAAAAAGAACATCTGGTGTTAACAAGGTTGAGTATTGTTGTTCTTTTTTATGTAGGGCATCCAGCTCCTTTTTGGCCTCTGCAAATCTCTCTTTGTCGTACGCGTCAACAAGGTAAACTACAGAATCCACAATTTGCTTATCGAGTTGTATTTACATTGGTTATCGAGTTGCATCTTTTTGTTTATAGGTACCTTATGACGCTTAAATCATACATGCGTAATCGAAGTCATCCTGAAGGTTCAATTGCACAGGGATACTTGGTCGAAGAATGTATGACATTTTGCTCAAGATACTTGCATGATGTTGAGTTGAAATTGCATCGACCGTTAAGGAATTGCGATGTTAGTGACAGTCCTGAGATATTAATGGGGCGGGCTTTAGGAAAAGGAAAAGGGTTTGTTCTTGATAACACAACATGGGTACAGGCTCATCGGTATGTGTTATTTAACATTGCTGCGGTTGTCCCATATCGAGAGTAAGATAGACGCAAGCTTTGTCTCATCATGAATGTATTTTTACCAACTATGATTATCTTGCATTTTACAAATAGTTTAATTATGTAGGGAACATCGTGAATTTATTAAGCGGTCACATCGTCGTCTCAGAGATTATGATGTGGATCGTCGTCACAATGATGAGTTTCCCAAATGGTTCAATTCTTATGTAAGTGCATGTCAAGCACAACCAGTTTTTCTATATTTTTGAAGTTGTTAATTGATGTTTAATATTGATAACTTTCTTTTAAAAATAGGTTGCAGAGCTGTTAGCTACTGAAAATGTAGCGTTGTCAGAAGAGATTAAAATTTTGGCTTTGGGACCCAGCCGAAAGGCCACCAGATTTAATGGGTATATAATTAATGGTACTAGGTATCATACTAGGAGTCGTGAGTTGAGAAGAAAAACTCAGAATAGTGGGGTTATGGTGAAGGCAAAGACTTCTAGCTATGCAAGTGCGAAAGACATTAATCCAGTGGAAGGTGATGTAGTGTACTATGGATATGTGACAGATATTATTGAATTGTATTACTCACACGACCATAGATACATGTTATTCATGTGCAACTGGATTGACAACAATAAGGGACTCAAGCGGGATGATTTTGGTTTTACACTTGTTAATTTTAATCACTTGTTATATGCGAAGAAACAAGACAGTGATGAGCCATTCATCCTAGCATCTCAAGCACAACAAGTCTTTTATGTTAATGATTCTGTTGATGAAGATTGGAATGTTGTACTCAAGATGAAACCTAGAGACTTGTATGAGGTGTGTGGAGAACAACCAACTATTGATGAAGGACTACATCACAACGAAGTGGAAGGATTTGGTGATCAAGAGTTAGATGTAGCTTCCTTCACTTGTGAGGAGGACATGGATTGGGTTAGGCAAGGTTTTGATGGAACAACTGTTGATGAAACTATTGGATCTCTTGAAGCATCGACAGAGGCATCATTTGAAGATGACGAAGAAATGATATGATATTGTAATTGGTTGCATATTCACTTTTACATTTGTGTTTTCTGTACGGATATTCATGTTAATAAAATCTTTGCTTTTATACCTTTGTAATATTATGGTTCTCTCTGTCATAATCTTTGGGTAGGGTTGAAATACCTTGACACATTAAGGGGAACATTTAAAACACTGGTAACATCATAATGCAAATATTAATGCTTATGTATGTATGTATAGATATATGTATGTATGTGTGGATGGTATATATTCGCATATCACTTAATGCTAAAAGATCTTTTCGTTCTTGATTTTACTAATGTGTTTGCTGTTTTAAGGTGTACCCATTTGTTGGACTGTGATGATTGATCAACTGATTCTTGGATTTTCTATTGCGTGTTTGGCGTATTGAGTTTTAGTAAGTATAAATGAACAAGAAAACAATTAAACAGTTAGACTTACCTGTTTTTACCAACTTGAAGATGAGGTTGTTTTTCTCGGGGTTGGGCTTTTGGGAAAATTTTGCTTCTGATATCTGGAAATTAATTGTGCAATCAGTTCTAGGGCTTGCATGCTACTGAACCATGTATTGATGGTATTGTGTTTTATATTGAAAAAAGAATTAGCAACTACAGCCTACAGGGACTTATACAATATGATTTGATATTTAATTCAAATAGCCCTGATGGTGTTGTAGGGAGTAGTGTAATAGAGACTCTCTGGTGTAGGGAGTAGTGTAATAGAGGGTGCTCTCTATGCTTTGTAAAACGCTGTCACCTTATTGTTTGTCTGGTTATGCTTTGGAGACTCTTGATGCTACATCTTTAGGGAGTGCTTTGTAAACTTTCATTTGTTTTGTTTTGTAATGTTGAGTTGGTATTTTAGCTCAATGAGGACTGTTTATACTGCTCATAATGTCAAAGAGCTTTGATCGCAGTTGTTTCCCGAGCCCTTTTCCTGAGTAATACTTCAGCTTTAGGGATAAGATGATGAGTTCGGAGGATTCTCGTACGTAGTTTGGCCAAGATTTAATACATTAATCAATCCCTATTTTCAAAATTAATTAAACATCCTCAAGCAATAGCAGAAGTTAGTAAGTATTGCGTGAACACCATTAAGAGGTGATGATATGAAGTAAATAAGGATTAATGAGTACTAACAATTGGTAAAGTTACTTTCATCTATGATTTCATGATGTTGGCTAATTCGCTTTAACGTCTGTTATTTTTCTTCAACTGAGACCTATGCATTTGTTTGCAAAGTATGCTTATGGTCTGCTTCGCACATTTACATTTTCTTGCTATTTTTTTATAGGTCCTAGCTCAAGTCAAGCCACACAAAAGCAGACAAGGGGTCCCACATATGTACATGGTCAATGGGGTACTTCAGATGATGGCATTTTAAAACTTGTTTCAAATGAGTTGAATCAAGTAGTTGAAGGATACACACCCCTTGCTTCACATTTGGGCGTTCTGGCACGAGATGGGAGTCTTGCACCACTCACTTTTACGACTTGGCATTATGTCCCACAGCAAAATAAAGATAACATATGGAGGGAGATAAAGGTAATCTAGATATTTAATATGAAATAAGTTGAAATGCATATTACAATTGGATTCCATATGAAATGCATGTTACAAGTGTAGTTGACATTGCATATTACAAGTGTGTATAATTGTAATGCAGGCTCATACGAATGCAGATGATTCCATGAAGAGAACAATAATGACTTCATTTGGGAAGAAATGGAGAGATTGGAAAAGTCGCGTGAAAAATATGGGATACACACCCTTCAAGAATGATGCAGAAAGGTTGGCTCATCGACCGGATAGAGTACATGAGGATCAGTGGCGGGCCTTGGTCTACCACTGGGGCACTCAGAGTGCATCGGTACAATTTTATTTATGTGAAAAAATGTTTATATATGATAATTTTTGATAATATCTCAAATGAATTTCATATTTAACAGAAATCAAGTAAGAAGAATAGAAAAATTCGGAAGAAGAAGACACTGCATCATCGAACAGGCCGAAAGCCTTTCTCAATAGTTCGAGTGGAGGTATAATTAGACATTACATCTTGGACATATTTTGAAATTTGTTAAGTTTTTAAGATAAACTTATAACTTAGCTAGCTCAACTTATAACTAAACTAAATCAAGTTTAATATGTATAAGATTGAAAATTGAAATTTATTATCTTTAAAATTCATCTTCTCATCTTTGTCTTACATGTTTTATTTTATCTATCTTTTATTTACAGGAGACAAAAAAGAACAATGGGGTTCCTGAGCACCCACTTGGAATTCACATGTTACTGTGAGCTAATTATTTCACTTATTTTTTTCATGTACAAAAGAGTGCCTAAAATTTTCATGTTGGATGAGTGGTATTATGTACTTTCAGTTGCTACATGTGCCTTCTGGTGATGGAGGATATATTAAATAGAGCAGTTGATTGGGTTGGATTTTTGTTTTGATCTTTTACCTTCATCATCACTGTTTGTGTCACCATCACCATCACCAGCATCATTAGTTTCTCTTTCTTTCTTGTAAGCAATGATGATGATTTGGACAGACTCTTAACAAAAACTAGCCTTTTATGAGTGGGCAATCAGATGTTTTATTTATTTCTTTTTGAGGGGTTAGTTAGATTTTATGGAGTAACAGAACACCAGAAAAATCTTCAGGACGAGTGAACTTCAGATTTTTAGTGCTGAACACTAGTACATTCTGTGAAAATTGCTCCGTGCATTTCATTATCCCTCTATTTGCCTTCTTTGCTTTTCTTTCATTTCAGCTTGCCTTTTCTGTAGCTTGGCAAGAAAAAAAGTCTGTGAATTAATTTTAATTTTTGTACCCATATCTGAACTATGGAACTTAAATTTCTCCCTTATTTGCATATTATATATGTTTTCTGTTGTTATTGTTAGTATTATTATTATTTGTCAACTGGTGTCCATTGGCTGCCCAATGATGTGATTTCTCATTTTGTGGAGCAGATTAATGGTGTCTATTCATCACTAGCCTTTACAATCAACCATCAGGGGTGGTCAGTGTAATTTACCCTTTAACAATTTCAGGGGATGTCACTGTAATTAACCCTTTTTAATTTGTTACTGTTTGATGGTGTGCAAAGGCTTTTGATGAATATCATCTTCATTCCATTGACTATGCACATAGAATTATGAGAACTGAGGGCTTTCATAAGTCGCTTCGTTTCCAATGGTGCTGCCCTACTATATAGTCAAATGCTGCCCACGGTTTGAACTACCCCAAGAAACAATAGAGCTAATTTGAGGCTTCTAGGCAGATCTTGCTGTTATGGGGGCACAATTTGTGGCTTCTTTAGGGTCTCACGGTTCTTGTTCTCTGGGCTTTTATGGGGTTGAATATTAATGAAGGTGCATGCATATTATAGTGTTGTGTGGAGATACTTTTTAGTGTTGGAATAATAGTTATGTTCTGGTCTTACAGCAATTCTTTAGATAAATCACATATTTTGAATGATCATTTACTAAATTTGGGCTGTGAGCAATTTATTTTTTGCAGTTATTAATTTAAATGGTGCACTACAAGCTACCCCCCCCCCCCCCCCCCCGGGGAGTTATTTTAAATGAAATATACATAGAAAGCTACATTGATGTTTTTCAAACTATAACAATGTATCTCAGATTTTTTTCAACCCTTTGGCCGTAGTTTCATGTTGCGATTATCCTGATGTTTTTGCTTTTAAATGGGTTGAAGTGCTTCGTTGCCCGAAGTATTCACTTCTGAAAGTAAATGGCGATGATGTGCTTTGAAGTATTCACTCTACATGTAAGAAGAAGAAGAAGAAGAAGAAGAAGAAGAACTAACAAGGTAAAATACTAACATCACTAGTTTAAGCTGATAATAATATTCATAAATCAATAGTGTTAAAGACATGTTAGGCAAATGTTTTTTTGAGTTGAGAATGATGTTATTCATAAATCATATACATTGTTTTTAAGTATCAAGTGGTTTTCACAAGTATGGTTTATTCTTCTTCTCCTACATTGTGTTTGGAAAGTGTCTAAGAAAAAGAAACAGTGTTGTGAGAATGTCCAACACACATTAGCAAACATGGTACTTATTGCATCTTAGTTTATCTATGTAGTCCTCAATTTGCTAGATAATTATATACTAAATTTTCCTAGGTGGAAAACATACTCAAATGCTATAAAGAACTAGATAAATTATGTGGGTACAATTAGTTGAGAAACATACTCAAGTTTTCTTCCCAAAGTTTCTGTAGTTCATGTAACAGTTATTAGACACCAAGAGTTTCTGTAGTTCATGTAACAGTTGCAGCGTTGACAGCAACTAACATTTCGAATTTTCCTGGTATGATCTTTTAGGTTCTTGGTATGGAAAGGTTAAAATCGGAGCTGCAATCACGTGGGTTGAAATGCTATTTTTCTTTCTCCCTTTTTTCCCCCATCCTATTTGTAGGAAGAAAGAAGAGGTTGTGGCAACAAAACAAAAAATGACACCAAACCATCACCATATGCATTCTTTAATAGCAATTTCCATAGAACAGTATACCAGTTTTTCCCTCAATATCGGGTGCAAAGATTCTCTTAGTGCTTGAGCAAAAGCTCCAATCCTAAACAGCCCCTAACTACTAAGAAAAAGAAATAGTGTTGTGAGAATGTCCAACACACATTAGTTGAGAAACATACTCAAGTTTTCTTCCCAAAGTTCCTGTAGTTCATGTAACAGTTATTAGACACCAAGAGTAACTAGAAAACACTGACTAATAATAAAGTCTAGAAGAAGCCAAGTTTAAAATGATAATTTCATTTGTAATGTATTTTTTATTAATTTTTGATCAACCAAATATTATTTTGATGGAATAATCATATCATTCGACACCATTCTAGTGAACCTAACATGAACATAGTGTATCAAACTCCAAAAAGAGATTAGTCAATGAACTTCAGTTTTTATTTCATATGTATTTGTGGGTTCTTTCTCTCCCTAGGTAGTCCTTCAGTTTCATCAAAGTTTGGGAAAGTTGATGCCATATGACCATTGGAGTAGAAGGAAAAAGAACAGAGAAGAAGCCTCTTCTGACAAGGTGTGTTTTGCATGTTTCATTATATAATATAATTATATATGGTTGTATATGACATGTTTTGTTTTCCAATTGTCAATTAAGTGCTGATTGATTTATTATGTAAATACTGTTGATTGGTTATTATGTAAATGCATGCTTATACAGAATATAGAAATGTGTGTTAGATTCAACCACTAATTATTGTGAAATGTTATTGAACAATTTTAATGAGATGACTATTGTTAGCTTGTGTGGTGTTTTTGCAATTACTGGATTAACTTTGCAATCTGAAAATTAGGTTGATGTTCACTTGTCAGATTTGGACAAGAGCCAGCTTGCGTGATGTCACTTTTTGCCTCCACATACTTTTTGGTCAGCATCTTTTCTCTTTTTTGCCTTTTGCCTTCCCCACCTGCCCCTGCTCTACCTGCCCTGCTGTAACAGAAAAGGCCTGATTTGGATAGAATGTTGAATAATTTTTAATGTTGATTTTTATTTATTTGGGGCAGGCATGCAAACAAACCAACTTCCTCTGTGTTGGAATCATGTTCAGTTGTACTCATTTGAGATTGGTTCAAAATGTTTGTTAGGTTTTTAAATTGAGTTTAAAGAATCCACTATTTAACTCAGTTTGACAGCTCTAATTTGGGGAAGGTGGAATGTGTGAGAATTAGGATTGAATGAAGTCAAGTCAGGGGCAGAGCATGAACCAAATGGTATAAATGCTTATCATATGGCCAAGTGGAAGTTTGTGGGGGTCTATGCCAAAGGACACACTAATGTTGACATAGGTTCTCTTACTATATTGTATTACTGACACATTAGTGATCTTGACTGGGATGAGTTGCCCCAAGCTAGTTTTGTTTACTGGAGCAATCACACTAAAAACCTAGAATTTAAAATAATTATTTACCTTTTTAAGAGAATAATTATTTTATAAAAGAACAAAGAATAACCATTCTATTATGTTTTACTTCTATTTTAATAAATCAAACTCTACATCCCAGTTAGGGAAAGTCTAATTTATTATATGTGCAATTTAATGGTGAAGAATCTTTTATGATCATTTTCATGATTCTTAACATTATTGTTTATTTATCTTACGTAAAAAAAAGTAGTCTCAATAAATATAAAAGACTCCCATTAAAGTAAGGTTTAGTGAAAGTAACATGTAAGCAGTCTTAGCACTCGTTTGGCATGGCAATTTTTGGAGATAAAAGGTTATTTTGTCACAAAAAGATAAAATAGGTTAAAAAGTTAATAAGATAAGATGTCACATCAAATCATAATTATTAATTTTTTTTTTTACAAAAGTCAAAAAATTCAAAAAGTCTGTTCCAAAAGAGACTTTTTAGTCCCAGATTAAAATAATAAAAAAGTTAAGAAAATAAAAAAACTAACTCACATCCCAAACGAATGCTTATTCCCATTTCTGAAACAATTCAAATTGTAGTTTGCGTATTCTATTGAACTAAAATTGATACAAATTTGTTATCTGGCCAATCACATTTGTTAAAATGATTAACCTTTAAGAATGTAAAATCAGTAAATGATGGTTATTTTATAATTTTGATTTCATACTCATCCAGCAAGTTTGTCAAACCACTTGCATGAAAACTTTGACATCAAAATTGTCAATTACAAGTGAACTCCAAAATTTCACATTTAAAAGAAAATGATATTCACATTTCATTTCTAGCCTCTCACTCACACATCATCGTAAGAGGTTAAAAAACAAACAATAGTGTAAAACATTAAAGTGGATACATTTTTTTGATCGGACTAAAGTGCTGCTATTCATTAAAGTGGATACATGTTTTCGTATTTAGTGGTGATGCTACCAAACATAAATCTTCAATATTTAGTGGTGATGCTACCAACCACCTCATAATTACATAAAAACTCATCAGAAAAAAACACACGATTGTTAAGAAATTATTATTGGTCAAAGTCGGTCATGAGCAGATAATCTCAACCGTTGGATTGCAGTGATTAGTACCTCAAACTGAAACTGATGATGTAAAAAAATAAAACAAGTTGGATGATGAAAAATACTCCACAGATTGAATGACTATTTGGACACGTAGACAATTATTGGAGAGCGCTTGGCAAACTGTTATGGAAAATCAATTTGGAATTTTTCATTTTTTATTTTTATAAAAACACTTTTTAGGAAACATTTTAATATTATTTTTTTGATTCATTGTAATTATTTTTATACAAAAAACATAAGGGTCTAGCTTCCTTCTTATCCAAAATTTAGATTAGAGGATTGAGAGGGAAAATCCAATGAGCAGAATGGGCCGAGCTATGTATGTAATTGAGAGGAGAGTTTGTGCCAAGCAAACGGGCTGAGCTAGTTGTGACTTGGGCCTTGCCGTTAGATTATGCGACCTAGTTGGCATAGCCAAAGACAGTTTGGTCGAGGTTCTAGATCATGCGGCTGAGTTTGCCCAAGGTCCGAAAGTTGGACTAGGCTAAGCCGAGCTAGGGGAAGAGATGGTCCAAGGCCGAGCAAGGTCAGTGGGAACAAACGGAATTGGGCAAACTGAGCTAGTTATTGAACTTCACCCTGAAGGTCGGCCGGAATTGAGGTTAGAACCGACCAGGCTATGCCCAGCTCGGTGGAAATTGCCAGGTGGTCCAATTGGAGTGTGAGAAGAAAAACCCGCCAATGGTGTGCGTCAATGCCGTTTGGCAGTTTGGCCAATGTGGTTTGGTGGTATTGACGGGTACGCGTGTAAAGAATAGAGAGGGCAGTACAGCCACGTGTCTAGGAAATGACAAGTAGAGCAGTGTGCGCAGAGGCTCTATAGACTAAGCGGCGCCTCGATACAAGAGGTCTGAATTTCTGGCTAACCAGAGCTCGATTGGTCTTTGGTCTCTTCTCTTTTTCTCTCTCTAAAAGGGTGCTAACTTGATCGTTGGAGGGGTTATCTGGCATCACACCTGTCGGGTAGCTCACCGTCGTTGTATTTTCAGGTTGCTTGGAGTGAAGTGAAGCTTGGGCATGAGAAGTATGGACAGCGACGAATATTTCCTCCCCGTACAATTGGCACCGTCTATGGAAATTTCGACAGACAAAATCTTGTCTTTTAAGCCTTTCCGGTCATCTTTTATACCGAACAACGATGACATTTCGCTATCCGCCATCGACGACATCACTCCAGAGTCCGTTCGGCGCAGAGATGGCGTGCTCGCCATTCCGACGATGGTTGGTTTGGAGACCTCTGCACGAGGACTTCCCAGAGATGGGCAAGACAAGCACGCAAGGAGTTCTGGGCGCTCTATCAGCTCAGAAGAGCATCGTCGATGGCGAGACTCACACACTCAGCACCTAAAAGACAAGCTAAGTGTCACGACCCGAACCCGCCCTTATGAGTTCAGCATCGTAACTGGCTAGTAATCCTGAGATTACCGAAGGCCTCTGAGACAGATTAATATAATAGTAGGAGCTAGGGGAAGCAAATAACAAATATATAACATCCGTTGAGCTGTGCAGACTTATGTGAGATAGAAAAATTTTAAACTTTTATATACATATCCACACATCATCCTTATGACATCATATACATATAGACTAGACAAAAAGGGACTTAGCCCTATTTACAAAATAAACGAAAACTTGTTTAACCAAACAAGAAGACAAAGCCTAAACTTTATGTACTTAGCCATAAACGCTAGACACGTCCGGAACCTCCATGGGAGGCACATAGGTTGGCTGACAGGAAGAAGAATCCAGGCAGCAGCTCTAGGACTAGTCACACGCCTGATCGCCTACATACATAAAATAATACAGTAAGTTGGAACCTAGTGAATAATAACAAAGTAAAGGGTTTTTAATGAATGATGTTCATCATAGGGTCAGAAATTAGAGCTTATATAAGGAACATATTCTTATTATATCAGAAATGTATTCTTATCGAAAACAACGTCTTATGCATATTCAGGTTTCAAATCAGAAATAGATTCAAATACATGTTCATATTCATATTCATATTCATATTCAAATCATGTGTGGTACTTCCTTTAGCGTAACATATCATGTTGGTCAAGCATATCAAGTTTCATAATGGAACCTCCGGTACCGGGTAACATATCTCATACATCGGCCACGGTATTATTTTTCCCAGGCGAGGGCCTGGGCCACAGTATTCTTTTCCCCAGGCGAGGGCCTGGGCCACGGTATTAACCCCCGGGCTAGGGCTTCATGACCATAAGCCACAGTATTATGTCTATTGTGCAAGGGCCTTTGCTAAGGATACCATAATTACATTTCAGAGAAAATTGGACAATCATTCATTCATACAAAACATAGCATTTCAGAAACTTATCATCTCATATCATCATAAAATAATTAAAGTTAAACATAACTTTACAGAGTTATTACTCACAGTGAGCTTGGAGACAGACAGACAGAGCAGATCGATCAGATAGGGCGTGGCACGTGACCTCAAATAAGTGAATAGA
>NW_021025597.1:848339-892849 GCF_004153795.1 Camellia sinensis
TTCGAGTTGAATACTTGTTAGTTGTAGCATTTCATATGCTATCTTAGAATAGCCGAGCCTGCCATAGTTGCATTTTTGTATGTGTTGCATTAGGCATTTCTGTATACTTAGGGTCATGCATGATTTCTAATACAGTTTTTTTGTTTTGGCTTGGAGTACTCGGTAAGTGTTTATGCTTTAGCATCCTTGCATGTGTGTGAGTGACTACCATGATAGCATACTTACCATGAGGCTATGTGCTTATGTGATATACTTGCCTGAATGCCTGTGGGTGAATGTTGGATTATCTGAATTGGAATAATGCATTAACTGTGAGTTTTAAGCCCACTTGAGGGGGGCAAACCATCACGTTTTTTTAGCCCACCCAATGGTGGCAAATCTACGTCTTAGCCTACTTGCGGGTAGCACCATCAAACCATTTTCAAAATAAACAAACATGAGATGTGTTGTTCCAATTCAGGCGATCCAGTCTATACTTGTATGATGTGCACATCGCATAGTAAATCTAGGCTAATTATCGGAATAAGAATCCATAATGTTTTCAAAACTTGATATCATGGTTAGTAGAGGCCGATCTTTGATCGGGCGAGCGGGGGTGCTCACGAAGTGACCTCCCCTAATCGTACCCAAGTTCCCGAGCCGATGCAACCTTTGGTGATGACGGACACGTGGCCTTTTGGCACCGAGTCAGGGTTTCCTAAATTTCCCAAAATAAAATATTTAGGTGGCGACTCTGTATCTGGCAAAGCAGTCCATGTTTGGCACTTCTTTCAAAAATCTGTTTTTCTCAAAAACGATTTGCCGGATTTGGACTCTTTGGTTCAGACTTAGAACCGTGACTACAAAAAGTCGAGTCCGAGCTGTAGCGAGGTCCCCTGCGGGCTGGTTACAAATACCTGGCTCGAGTTCAGGGAGAGGTGGTCAGTGAGATGTGACTTGCTTCAAATGTGGCCAGTTGGGTCACAAGTCTCCACCTTGCCCGCAGAAAGGAGGAGGGTAGCGAGCAACTTCGTCTTCGGCTCGTCCTCAGAGCTAGAGTCAGGGTAGAGGGCAGCTGCCCATTTGTTATCAGTGTGGCCAGGCAGGGCACCTGATGAGATCTTGCCCACAATTGGGTGGCACATCTGGTGCGTCTGATTCGAGACAAACACAAAGTCACCGGCCAGCACAGTCAGCACAGGCCTCGAGGGCCAATCAGGGGGTTTCTTTGGCTCAGTCAGTGCAGCAGGCCTATGCTCCGAGGGGTGAGCAGGTAAATCAGAGGCCAACAAGGCGCGTGTACGCTGTTACAGCACCAGAGCTTGTACCTGCTCCTTCAGTCGTCAGAGGTACCTTTCTATTTTGCAATTCAGTTGTTAGTGTATTGATTGATATGGGTGCATCCCATTCTTTTATCTTGTCTGCATTTGCATCAGTCTTGGGGTTGGAGTTGGCACAGTTAGCATCTCCTATTTGTGTGGAGTCATCTATTGGTGGTGAAGTTATTCTAAAACAGGGATGTTGGGATAGTGACGTAGAGGTCGGAGGTTGTCGGTCGTAGACTTCCATATGCATTTGTTTTGCTTGACATGTCTAGCTTTGACGTTATTTTGGGTATGGACTGGTTGTCATCATACTGGGCTGTTATAGATTGCTACCGGCAGAGGGTTATTGTATGTACCTTGAGCAGTGTCTGCTTTTATTTCTTGGGGGACCGGGTGGATATGGACTTATCACCAGTATATGATCCACGTGGGCGGAGTGAGCTCAGTTGTCTCCTTATTAGCTTCTTAAGTGGTGAGTGTGAGGAAGCCCGAGTTGAGTTACTAAGGATAGTTTGTGAATACCCGAATGTCTTTCCCGAAGATCTTGTTAGTTTACCACCTCATCGAGAGATCGAGTTCTCTATCGACTTAGTGCTTGGCATGACACCGAGGCACCGTATCGGTTTGCACCTGCTAAGTTGAGTGAGTTAAAGATTCAACTCCGGAACTGTTAGATAAAGGTTTCATCCGCCCTAGTACTTCACCTTGGGGAGTGTCGGCCCTCTTTGCTAAAAAGAAAGATGGAGCCTTGCGACTTTGTATCGATTATCGAAAGTTGAACCGAGTAACTGTTAAGAATAAGTATCCGATGCATCATATAGATGATCTGTTTGATTAGTTGAAAGGGTCTTGCTATTTTTCTAAGATAGACCTGAGGTCGGGTTACCATCAGTTGAGAGAAAGGGAGGAGGATATCTCAAAGACCGCATTCCGTACGCGGTATGGCCATTATGAGTTCCTAGTGATGTCTTTTGGGCTAACCAATGCTCCAGCTGTATTTATGGATTTGATGAACCGAATCTTTCGTGAGTTCCTAGATCGTTTTGTGGTCGTTTTTTTGGACGACATCCTGATTTATTCACCCTCCAAGGAGGAACACGAGGAACACGTGTGGGTTGTGCTTGAATTACTTAGAGCCCATAAGCTGTATGCTAAGTTTGGGAAGTCTGAGTTTTGGATGAAAGAGGTTAAGTTCTTAGGCCACGTGGTATCCGGGGAAGGGATGACCATAGATTCATCCAAGATAGAGGCAGTGTAAGATTGGGCACAATCTAAGAATGCTTTCGAGACCTATAGTTTCTTGCGGTTTGCCAGGTATTATCAGAGATTTGTGAAGGAATTTTCTAAACTAGCCTCACCTTTGACTAAACTGACAAGAAAACGGAGTCAAGTTTGCATGGAACGAGACTTGTGAGAAATCATTCCAAGAGCTTAAGGTTAGACTCACCACTGCTCCAGTTTTGATTATCCTGGAGAGGGGTTTAGGCTATTTTGTATATTGTGATGCCTCACGAGAATATTTGGGTTGCGTTTTGATGCAAGAAGGGAAGGTAGTAGCCTATGGCTCATGACAGTTGAAAACACACGAGAGGAACTACCTTACTGATGACCTAGAACTAGCAGCAGTGATATTTGCCTTGAAGATCTGGAGGCATTATTTGTATGGTGAGAAATTTGAAGTGTTCTCCAATCACAAGAGTCTGAAGTTCTTGTTTACCCAAAAAGACTTGAATCTAAGGCAGAGGAGATGGATGGAGTTCATAGAGGACTATGACTTTGAATTGCATTATCATCTCAGAAAGGCTAACGTTGTGGCGATGCCTTGAGTAGGAAGTCTATTAGTAGTGTGGCTTGTATTGCCATCCAAGAATGGGAAATGTTGGGTACTCTTGGGGAGTTTGACTTGCATCTTGGCAAGTCCATTGAATCTGCGGCCTTGTTTTCTATAGTTGTACAATCTACACTTGTGAACCAAGTGTTAAAAGCATAGAAAGGTGACCTTGAGGTAGAATCCCTCTGGGAGAAGATCTCTAGTAGGAAGGTAGAGAGGGGCTTGACTGTGTATCCCGACCAAAGTATGAGATACCGTGATCGCTTGTTCGTGCCGGAGTCTTGCCGAGAGGAAGTACTGCAAGAGTTTCACCATTCATGCCTTGAGGTGCATTCGGGAGGCACAAAGATGTATCACGACCTGAGTTGTCAGTTTTCATGGAGAGGTATGAAGAAGGATGTGGCCGTGTTTGTATTGAAATGCCTTACTTGTCAGCAAGTGAAGGCCGAGCATCAGATGCCAGTAGGTTTGTTGTAACCCTTGCCTATAGCTGAGTGGAAGTGGGAGCATGTCACGATGGATTTTGTTGTAGGCCTTTCGAGGACTCAACGGGATAGCGATGCCATTTGGGTGGTAGTTGATCGGTTGACCAAGTCGGCGCATTTTATTCCTATGCGAGTAAGTGATTCGGTGGATTATCTTGCCGACTTGTATATTAGGGACATAGTGAGATTGCACGGGGTCCCTGTAACGATTGTTTCGGATAGAGATCCGCATTTTACGGCTCGGTTGTGGAAGAGTTTACAGAGTGCCTTAGGCACTAGATTAACCTTTAGCATTGCTTACCATCCTCAGACTGACGGGCTTTCCGAGCGTGCTATTCAGATCCTTGAGGATATGCTTCGAGGCTGTGTACTTGATATTAAAGGGTCATGGGAGAGGCACCTACCCTTAGTGGAGTTTTCCTACAATAACAGTTTCCAATCGAGTATTGGCATGGCACCATTTGAGGCCTTGTATAGTCAACCGTGTAGATCTCCAGTGTGTTGGGCCGAGGTGGGTGATGCACCTTTGCTGGGCCCAGAATTAGTTTGGGAAATGATGGAGAAAGTTACATTTATCCGTAAGAGGTTAGTTATGGCTCAGGATCGTCAGAAAAGTTATGCCGACTGTAGGAGAAGACCCCTGTCTTTTGAGGTGAAAGACCATGTGTTTTTGAAAATATCACCTAGGTAGGGTTTGATGAGATTTGGGACGAGTGGGAAGTTATCCCCTCGATTTATTGGCCCTTTTGAGATCCTTGAGAGAATTGGGGAGGTTTCCTATCGCTTGACATTGCCGCCACAACTTTCCGGGGTTCATAACGGGTTTCATACTAGTATGCTTCGGAAGTATGAGCCGAAACCATCGCACGTGTTGGATTGGACCGACTTGGAGGTGGATAAGGATGCCTCGTATGAGGAAAGACCGGTGAGAGTCTTAGATAGAAGGGACCAGGTCTTGCGAGGCAATACAATCCCCTTAGTAAAGGTATTGTGGAAACATCATGGAGTTGAGTAAGCGACTTGGGAGCGGGAATTAGAAGTCCTAGAGAAGTATCCGAACTTGTTTCTTGATATTTGAATATGTATTGAGATTTTGATTACGATGATGAAAAGTATAAACATTGTATATGTTTAAAATTATGAGAACATTGCATATGTTATTTACATTGTGGAAACATGAGTTATTTTGAACATTGTATATGTTTTGGAAATATGGAATATCATGTGTTATATTACTTTTGGAAAGCATTGTATACGCCATGTTGAATTTTGAGAACTTGGACCTTAGTTTAAACATTATAAATGTTTTGCGAAATTGTGAATTTCATTTTCGTATGGGACTTATGTACCGAGTCAATAAGGATGGATGATCGGAGAATGGGTCATGGTGTTGAACGTATAAGAATAACGTTGCTGTGAATGGTATAACTCAATTTTTTTTTAAAAAAATTGATTTGTAATTTCGGAGACGAAATTCTTTAAGGGGGGGAGGTTATAGCGATTCCGATTTTGACTCGTTACTTATTGTATTCCGGACTCGGGTTGGTTTGGTTTTGAATAGTTGTTCATATCTCTTTTTCCTTGTGTTCCCCTTCATTTCGGTTATCGGGTTGTAGTTGTGCGTTTGGGATAGGTTGGTTGCCTATTTTTCCAAACCTTTGTTGCCCCGAATTTGGCTCTTCCGCTCGAGCGGGCTTCATAAATTTTGCTACTTCGCTCGAGCGGCCACTGTTGCACTCGAGCATGATTTACCACTTCTCAGCATTTCTTTCGCAGCTCTAAAAATACTGGAAAGGTGCTTTGGACGCTTGAGTGTCCAGTTCTACGCTCGAGCAGGGACCCTCGTCTGCAAAATTTCTGAAAATGTGTATTTTATGCTTGAGTGCCAACTTTTATGCTCGAGCGGAACCTTGTGTCTGACGCTCGAGGTGGGCTTTCCACGCTTGAGCGGACTACACATATAATAGTCCGAGAAGTTGATATTTTGAATCACTTTTTCATCTCTCTCTCTCTCTCTCTCTCTCTCTCTCTAACACTCTCCAAAAAGCTTGTTCTTGAGTGTATCTCGCTAGAATTCACCTTCTCTCTTAGATTTCACCTAGATCCATTGATCTTTTCATTCTAGTGCTTTTGATAAAAATGTAAAGCTCGTCATGATCTACATTTTGATCCGAATAGAAGTGGGTTTCGACATTCTTAGAGTTGCTCTCCTGTTTGGCTCATCTTCTTCCTTTGAGGTAGGGATCTTTTCTACACTTTCATAAGACATTTAGCTGAGTTATTGTCTTTTGTTTAACAATGATGTGATTTGGGGGATGTTTTAAACAAACCTAGGGTTTGGGCATAAAATGGAAAGAGGGGTTTTGGGTGAAAATGAAATAAATGCTTGTGGGTTTTGAAAATGATGTTGTGTTATGTCTAATTTGATAATTTTGGCATTTGGCTAATAATTGGGGATAAAAGGAAATTTTCTTAATTGGATCAAATTATTATTTTGTACAAATAATTGGAATTGACATTGAAAATGCGAAATTGAGAGAGTATTGATATAAATGATGGGATTGTTACGCATTAACTCATTCTTCTTGAAGTTTTGAATAAACTATCTGTTGAGATTGAATATCTGTCTAGGGATAACTGTATTGGGCTATCGGTTGAGGATAGCTTTGATTGTTGTAGAAATTGTATGTGGATTAGGTAAATTGAAACTAATCTCTTATTGTATGTCATTGAATATGACTATGTTCATATGCATTGTACATTTATGATTAAGTGGGAGTCGAAAGGGGATGTGCTCCATTGTTTGATGTTGTATTTAAATACATTGCATATGTATGAATGATTGTTTGGAAGGAGAAAGGGAATGGACTCCATTATAATTAAGTTGGCCGGAGTGTCCTGGGTGAAAGTCCCAAAATTATACATAGGTGCCTAGCCTGCGGACGAAATATCCGTAAAATGGCAATTGCAGTGCTTGTATGGCCTACATTTACGTGGGGCCTGTTTGACGGTTGCCCGTGGACGAAATATTCGTGAAATGGAAGTTTGAAGTGTTTATGCATATGTGTTGTGTGAATTGAAAATAATTGAGTTATAGTCTCAGTTCAGTTGATGTGAAATAATGAAATTGACTCATGAATTGAGAAAAGAATAGTAATCGAAATGCAGATTGAAAGTATGTGGGGTAAGACTTGAAATTGATAGTTTATGAGTATATGAAGTTGTGAGAAGTTTTATCACAAGCATTGTCTATGCACTTGTACTTATACCTTTGTTAAATTTCATATACTGTGTTAGATGAATTTCTACTGGGCTGTGGCTCACCCTATTTGGGAATAACATTTTTAGGTAACGATGGCATGCCTCCACCAAGGCAATACCATTGGAGGAACCTTTGGGAAGCAATAGCTTCATGTTTTGCCATATTTTTGTATAGCCTAGGGCTAAATTGGTATTGAGTGAAACTCATTTTGTTGTAACCAAGCCAAGGCTTGGAAATGTGTAAGCCAATAGGGCATTCATTTACGTTAAACGCTTTGTATTCATTAACATTATGTAATGAAAGGACTAAGACTCTGATTTATGCTATCATTTATATATGTTTGTGGATGTATTTATGATATTATTTTGGGGGCATTACAACTTGGTATTAGAGCGTACTACATTTCAATACTTTAGGTACATGGGAAGTGGTTGGTACCACATTGGGTTTGTCATTCTTGCTAGAGACTTAAGTGTGAACGATATGTGTTTATATGACAACATGCTTTTGTGATTATTTGGGTATGGGATTGAATTTCTTGGATGTTGGTCGGATCTACGGGTTTCTAGGAGTCTTGTTAGAAAGGCACTAGATCACTACTATTTCAAATTGGAACTCTAACAACGCTGTGGAACAGTGTAGACACCCCATTTTTGACCGCCCTTAAGACTTGGGCGCTACTGATGGTTTACTTGGTGGTGAAAGATGTGCAGTGCAAAAGGGTCAATTTCTTCGGCGAGAGGAGAGTCAAATCCAAACCTCACACCCCATTTTGGACCAAAGCTATTTTCAATGGTTTTTAGACCTTAAAATCCCCTCTTTCAAAATATTTTTGAAATGAAGTTCCTACGATGTTCTGACGCTCGCATTTTGTCAAATGTTACGCTTTTCGGTAAACCGAGCAAGGACAAAATGGAAATGAATGAAAGAGAGATGAAATCTTTGAAAAATCTTTCAAAACACCTTGTTTGGGGTTTTGGAGTTGAAGAAAAGAGGAGTAGAGGGAAGAAACCCAGTTGGGGAGAGAAGTTGGACATGAATCGTTGAGAGAAAGCTGGGTAGCCCTCGGTAAATCAGGCTTATCCATTTGCACACTTGGATTTCAGCTATGAGGCCACCACTGTTGGAAATAAGATTTCCGGGGCTTCATTTTTCACTCAAGAATCTCCTGAAGCCGAGTCCGGATGGGGGAGATATGATTGGTTGAAGTTGGGCATCATTCTGGTTGGGCCGAAACTGAGCAGCCTTCACCAAAAGAGGGATATCTCTTAGCACAGTTAGAATTTTGATACAAGGCTTCCACCATCGGAAAGCTTACTTCTGGGGCTTCAATTTTCATGCAAGAATGACCTGAAAAGGCATCCAGATGAAGGAGTTATGCTTGCTTCAAGTCGGGGACTAGGACTGATTTTTGCTGCCGGCCTCTATGGGAGTGTGCCGGCCATGAATGGCCAATGCCATCCAAGAGTGACCCCTTCTGGCCAACAACAGTGTGCTTCCGGCCAGCAATGGTAAAGGTGCCGGCCATTGATGAAAAGATCAGTTTTGGACTGATATTTTGCTCTAGCTTGCTCCAGCTGTCTCTCTTGAGATATTTTCGACCAAATGCTCCATTTTTGCTATATAATGAAGCCTTATATCTCATATTCAACGGTTATAAATTTTTGGGAGCTTCTCACAATAAAATCCCTCTCTCTCTCTCTCTACAATTTTTAGAGCTTAATCTCTGCCTCTCTCTCTAGAGTTCACTATTTCTTGCCCTTTTGTGCTAGAAGACTTGCATACAACCATCTTCAACCTATCAACCCTTAAGAAGACTTGATCACCATTGGGCTGAGGTCCCTTGGAACTTGTTTTGGGCTACTAAAGGTGGTTTTGGTTCAAGAAAAGTGGCTGTTTGTTGGCTGTTTGCTGCTGTGCTTCAAGGGTGAGCTTCTCCCTATTTTAAGCTTATTTTTTGTACACAACCTTGGCCACCTTTTTATGCTAATTTTGGACTAGTTGTCAACTGAAAAAACCTTTGTTTTTAAGTGTTAAAAATGGTAATTTAAAGTGTTTTTGGAGTTAAGGGTGTTTCACCCTCTTTGGTGGCTTATTTGCTAAGCTTCTTGCCTTCTTTTAAAGCCTTTGAAATCATCTTTTTTTGGCCTTAAAACCACTGAATTCCAGAGGAATTTCAGTGGTGGAAAACCTTTTTTGAGGCTCAAAATAGGAGGGGGCGGTCCCCCTTCCTCTTGTCTTGCTTGCTTGTGTTGATGGCCAACCAAATGAGCATGTGTTTTTACTTCTTTATGGCTTTGTTTAGGCTCATTTTTGTGACTTCTTAGACCTTCCATAACTCTGTTTTTTGCTTGTTTGATCATTGGCTGCTTGCTTATTGCACTTGTAGTGTAAATCCTCTTTGCTAGCCTTACATGCTTAGTGTTGTAGCCTATTATTTTAGAATGTATTGGCTCCATTCCAACACATTTTTGATAATGTTTTGACATGCTTTAGGACTGTTTTAAGCCATCTTGGTTATATGAGCTTTGCTTTGTATAGCTATAGTATAAATGGCTTCACTAGTCTTGTGTTTTGAGGTCACTACCATGCTATACTTGTGATGTTTGCATGCCTTGGCATCATTTGGCATGGTATTTCAGAGCTTATATCTTTGCCATACTCTCATGTTATACTCTCATGTTTATCACTCTTTAATTGTATTTGAGAGTTGAGCTTTGTGCCTTGCTTGCGAGCCATCATTTGAGCATGCTTTTTCTTGTTTATCATGCTATCATCTCAGTCCATTTTTGCTACTGTTTTGACCTACCTTAGGTCTATTTTGAATGGTTGAGGCCATTTGAGCATTATTTAGTATGGTTGTAGTGTAAAGCCCTTGACTAGCTTTGTGTTTCAAGCTTCTTGGCATGCTTTCTTTGAGCTATTTGAATGATTTGGCATCATTTAACACTTGATTTTAGAGCATATAGCATTTCCATATTCTCATGCATATCACTCTTTGATGGTGTTTGAGAGTTGTGTTTATTGCGTTATTCATGGGCCAATGCCTGAGCATGCATTTTCTTGCTTTCAATGCTAGCATTTTAGAGCATCTCAGCCATTGTCTTGGCATGTATGGGGTCTGTTTGGGGTTGGTTTAGTCCATCGAGCCTTGCTTTGCATGATTCTAGTATTATGTCTTTCACTAGCTTTTAATGCTTAAGTATTCTAGCATGTTGTGCATGAATGGTTGCATGTTAGAGCCTTGCATGCCATCTTAACATGTCAAGATTAGCATGAGAGTTTAGCATGTCATGTTGTTTGTGTGCATTGCATCGTGTTCAACATGGTGTTGTGTTTGAACACAAGATGGATTAGCTCATTTCATACTTGAAGTGATGAAATGAGCCAATCTCCCTTGGTCTCCTTTACCTTTGATTTCTCATGATAAGGAGATGGTCTTGGTGTCTTGTTTGTCATGCATTTATTAAATTCGCACATGTTGGATCTTTGGTCATCATGCATCGAGATGCGTGATTGGTGGTCTTGGATCCAATTATGCCTCTCCTTTGATGTTTTGAGGTGATATGGGGTGGCATAGTGCGTACATACCCTTGGGAGACCCTCCATTTTCTCTATTTTTTGCTCTGCTACAGCTTGGTGTCACAGCACACCAGTGGCAGGCACCCCCTTATTGTTGGCCGACAAATCTTCATTTGTGGCCGGCAGGCCACTGGTGCACTCCGCAGCACTGTTTTTGGTAAGATCCAGTAGTTAGTTCTCAAGGACACCCTGCAGACAAAGCCCCAAGAGAGCAACCAGAAGGTGTTTTGAGGCGAGAAACCGAGTGCGAGCATGCATCCTTCCTTCTTCAAGGCAGAGCTGAGGCAGCCTATTTTACATATTTTAATGCTTAGCATGAATTTGTAATTTAATTAATTCATTCGTTTGATTAGTTAAAGTTTTGTAATAATTAGTTGTAGCTAGTTATTCAATTTGGTTGTGTAAATATTTTTCTAATTATATTATTAGATTAGTTAGTTAGCTTAGTTTAGCTAGCTTAGCGTATTTATTCGGACCCTCTGTCGAGAGGGCACAATGTTGTAATAAGCGTGGGTGTGTGTGTGTGCATGTCTTCCAACCCCACGCCTTTCTCCCTTTTATTTACCCTCTTTCAGCGGTTAGATTAGGGCATATTTCAATTAGCATACCTTATGCTTTGCATCCATTCACTTGTCTTGCATGCGCCGGGCTCAGCGCATCATACTAACTGCATTGTGTTTCAATTCCTATTTGAATACATGATTATCAAGTTGCGTCTCATATGCCATCTTAGAATAACCGAGCCTATTTTTAGTTGCATTTTGCATGTGTTGCATTAGCCATCTTAACATAGCTTGGATCATGCATTGATTACTAACTAGCTATTGTTTTGGCTCGTAGTACTAGGTAAGCTTTTACGCTTTAGCATCCTTACATGAGTGTGAGTGTTGTCATGATAGCATGCTTGCCATGGGGCTATTTGCTTAACTGATATAACTGCCTGAATGCCTGTGGGTGAAGGTTGGATTATTTGAATTGGAACAATTCATTGAAATGCGAGTTTTAAGCCCACTTGAGGGTGGCAAATCATGTTTTCTAAACCCACTTGAGGGTGGAAAATCCACGTCTTAGCCTACTTGCGAGTAGCACCTTCAAAACCATTTTCAAACAAACAAACATGAGATATTTTGTTCCAATTTAGGCGATCTAGTATATACTTATGTGTTGTGCGCATCACGTAGTAATTATAGGCTAATAACCGGAATAACAACGCATGTGTTTTCAAAAACAAGATATCATGTTAGTAAAGGCCGATCTTTGATCGAACGAGCGGGGGTGCTCATTGCATGACCTTCCCCTCTCGTACCTAAGTTCCCGAGCTGAGGCAACTTTGGTGATAACGGACATGTGGCCTTAGGCAACGAGTCACGGTTTCCTAAATTTCCCCAAAAATAAAACATTTAGGTGGCGACTCTGTATCTGGCAAAGCAGTCCATGTTTGACACGTCTTTATAAAAATCTATTTTCCAAAATGATTTGCCAGATTTGGACTCTTTGGTGATTTATCAGTCTTGCATTGCACTTTGCGAGATTAGATTCAGAATCGTGACATTTGAGTCCGAACTGTAGTAGCTCAATGAACAAAACGGATTTCGCGCCACCTGCACGTGGAGCAGGGACGTTCGGGCACGTCTACAGTTTCTGGCGAGTCTGCTGGGATTTAGAGAACTTGACTCGAACTCATGATATCTTGTTTTGACTACACTTATGTGTCTCTTTGCATTGCATTTGCATTGGTGCGCCTAGGACACCGTTTTTACTGTATGCTATTCCTGAATGGTTTGCCGGAGGCCCGCTTTGAGAAGCGTGCCATAAGGTTGACCGTTTGCGGGCTCTATCACGACGGGAACACAAACCTCGGTTTTTACCGAGGCACCCTTTTTGACCATTCGACCTAGTGCATATCGGAATCCGTAGTGACCATTCCAAACTAGGACAGGTTGCTTACCCGATTGTAGGTTGTTTGAAACTGCTGCGTGCGTAGTGAAACCCTTGCTCCTGACGAAAATAGGACAGGGAAACCCTACCCCACCATAGGGGTGTTTTGGCTCTCACTTGCTTGATATGTGCTGTTAGGGTGTGTCTCTAGAGGATGGTATGTATCAGTTGCTAGTCTGAGTATCGGCCTCAGGGTATCAGTTTACAGGTAGAATTCAGTAAAGAGTGCAGACATTCAGTTGTGCTCGTATCTGTTCCAGCGAAATTAGGTTGAGAAGTTGCCTGTTTTCTTTTTTGCAGGGGTGGTCTTGGAACTGTAGCTTCAGAAAGCTCCAATATCCCCCGAGTACACCGGACTTGTGCTGATAGACTTTGTCAGATCAGAGATTCAGTTCAGAGCAGCCAGTGTGTTCCTTCGCTGAGGCAAGGCAGAGAAAGGCCAGTCAAGGCTCACTGGTTCATCTGATCCGTTAATCACCAGTCACATCACCTTTATTCAGTTCAGTAGTCTCATGATGACGTAGAGTTCAGAAGAAATTATGGTCATGACAGCAGTATTAAACCAGGGAATCGCCATGCAGGGTGAAACCAATACTGAAATGCAACGCCCATCTGGGGCACCTACCACACATCCAGTTTTGGAACCCCAATCATTTCAAACCCGTGAGCCCACTACTTTTGAGCTGATGGGAATGAACTGTGATCTTCAGAGAACTGTGGCTGATCTAGCCTTTGGACTATCGGCTTCGCCATTGACCACATCACATGCCGAAAATTTCACACCAGAGGACCCCCCACTCCTGAGACGAATTGTAATTGAAATTGGCTAACCTGAAGCCATCCTAAGTTTGGGCAATGACATGTCAACAACAACAGGGCTCCGCTCTGATGCAGCAACCCAAACCTTTGACCAAGCTGAGGTGAGTGGAAAGAACAAGGTAGGGGCAGACAGTGATCTCTATGAACACCTTCTGTGGGTTGTTAAGGCTTTGAAAGCCAAAGGATTGAACAAACAGCAAGTGCTCGCAGTTGTTGCAAAAACTGTAGAGGACATTTTCACCACTCGGAAGGAGAGCAGTTCTAATTAAGAGGAAAATCGGGAGAAGGGCCGTCGTACCAGAAACGATCATGTTAGCTCTAATCCCGCACTCGGAAGAGATCAAAAAACTAAATTCAGCACCTGCCGACCCCTTTGTTAGTGTGCCCAGCAAAAATTCACAAACCTCGAAGTACCTTCCCCGAGGTCGCAGGGTTTTCTATGCCCTCTATATGCCTTTGTCCAAGGCTCTTCAAATCCTTGTTGAAAAAGGCCATCTCAAACCCCTCGAGCCTCGGCCTCTCCCTAGTCGTCTTTCACCCGGTCATGATACTACCCACTATGCGTACCATCAACAAACCGGTCATAGCACTGACAATTGCTTTTGTCTTCGCTACGAAGTACATGATTTATTTGACAACGAGGTCATCATCTCACCAAGCTCAGCAAAGCCTATCATCATTGGATTAGTGAACTTGGGGGACAATCTGATGTGATCGGAGAATGAACCACCTGCAGGCGGCGCTCAGTTTACTCAGATGTGGTGTATGGCACGCACTGTTTTGAGCATTTGCGAATGCCAGCTTTTGTGCTTTCTTGTGACAACCCTCACTACTGTTTACTGATAACACCACTGATTACTGCTAAATTAAGACTGATCATGATAAGTAATTGAATTGATTGAAATTCTGAATTAATTGATTGAGTGTGTTAGTTTAAATGCATGTCTATCTGTTTGACTGTTAAATTAACTGTTCGTGTTTTATGTTTTAAACTGCAAATTGAAGGCCTTATCGGCGGCCGAATCTGAAATTGATTAATGTTTTATGCTAATTGGAATTTATGTGATTTTATGGTATATTTAATTGAAATGTGATTTGGTATGATTAAATTGGATTAAATAGTGTTAAATCACATAAGTTAGACTTATTTACCCTTTTGCCATTAAGTGGCCATTTCCTACAACTTTGACTTGGACTCAATTGTTGCATTACAAACACCATCTCACCCTTTTCCATCTAGAGCTAGCTGACTAGAGAGAGAGAGAGAGAGAGATAGGAGATAGAGTGATTTCATCTTGTTTTGGCTTGGAGATCAAGAGATTTGAAGGCAAATTGCATAGGTGAGCTTCTACACTTGAAATACAAGGTTTAAGGTAGAGAATTCAACCTCTCATTGATGTATTTATGTTTTGTCTTGCATGGTTCATGGGAGTTTAGTGATCTAAGTCAAGTTTTGGTCTATGAATGTTGAATTGAAGCTTAATCCATGCATGCATGTACATGCTCTAGCATTTTGAGGTTGTTTTCAAGAGGGATTGTTGCATGCATGTTCATATCTTGAGTATAGTTCATGAATTCATCATGTTCTTGAGGAAATTGACTCTTTTGAACAAGTATTTAAAGCTTTAAAGTTGTTTAAATTCTTGCATGTTGCATACACTTCATGTTCTTGAAGTTTTGTTTGAAAATGGGTTTAATTGACTCACCTTTGGGCCTTGATTTTACAAATTGAGCTTTGAATCATGTTATATATTGAATTTACAAGTGTTTTCCAAAAAATTAGCCCAAAAGGATCGTTTTTGGTACTTTTAAGTTGATTTCGAGCTTGAAGGTTCAATTTGGAATTTTCAGAATTTGGACTCACACTCGAGCGGGGGACTGCACGCTCGAGCGTACAACTTGTGTTCATGCAATCTGCTTGAGCGAAGAAAGTGGCGCTCGAGCAGGAAATGCGTGTATCCAGTACTTTGCATGTGTTTACAGACCGCTCGAGCGGGGGAGTACACACTCGAGCGAGGACTTGTGTCTCACGCTCGAACGGGTGTCGAGCACCCATCGAGCGTGAATTTCGTACATCCAATACTTTTACTATAGTTTATAGTCCGCTTGAGCGGAGCCCTTTTGTTTGCATGTCTGCTCGAGCGGGAAAACCCACGCTCGAGCGGGAGCCCTCTTTTCTGAAAATTCTGAAAAAGTGTTTTAAAGTGCATCTTTGCATCATTCCATCCTAGGCACTCCCAGGCCTAGTTTAAGGCATCTTAATGAGGATATTGATGTAGAACCACACTGAGGAAAATTAGGGATTAAGTTATTATTTTCCCAATTGTGTAGCTTAGTGTGTGTTCATTCTGTAACTGTACGGCTGGTATCCAGGGACGCACTAACTGCTTATAGCCCAGTGCTCTGTGAGTAACAATGCAGTAAAGATATGTTCAATTGAGATTATTTTCTGAAGAAATGACTGTACTGCTTTATGAAATGACATTGTTTACTAAATGAATGTTTGTCCTATTTGTGAACTGTATTCGTGGCATCCATAGCAATTTGCTGTTACTGAACTGTTACTGCTACTGTTACAGAGATCTCTGTCGGTTCCCACGTTTGGAACCACTACTGTTTACTGATATGATGGCCATCATTGACTGCTCGGTCTATTAAGACCTATTGTACTGTTTTGCTATTGGATGTACCACATATGACTATTATAGTTTCTGAATGACTGTTATGGCATGAATTATGAGCCACAAACTGAATGACTGATATACTAATAAATGACCATTTTCAATACTGAAAGGACATTCATTCTTAACCTCTTTACGCATATGTTATTCACTGGGCTTTAGCTTACTGTTTATATATATATGTAGGTGTTCAGGCACCGGACCGAAGTTAGGAGCACCGGACCGAAGTTAGGAGCACCGGACCGGAGTTAGGAGCTTCGGATTAGCCAACCAACGTGCCTCACTGCGAGGTTCCAAGTGCTGCCAAGCCAAGGCTGCTTCAGGGTGTTTTAGATTTCCCCCTTTCTGTGTCTGTATTGTATAGACAATATAGACTCGTACTGTACTATTATGGTAGGGATTTGGTCCCTAACTGAATACCTGTATGTGATGTATGTACATACTGTTATGGTTGAAATGTGTATATGTTTAAAAGTTTTTTTGCATACAGACTGTCACAGCTCATTGGACATCTTTTAATTACTGTTTTGGCTTCCGCCAGCCCCTGCACTCTGTATTACTGTTTTACTGTTAAGCAGGCCTTAGGTACTCTCGGATTACTGTCCGGTTACGGTGCTAAACCCATAGGGGCGAGTTTAGGTCGTGATATTTCTGACTTGGGTATTGGGTTAGTTTTGTTGTTTTGTATAGAGTCAGTCTTTTTGTACTGAGTTAGTCGGGTCTATCTTGTTGTATCGAGTCAGTCTTGTTTTGTTAGAGTCGGGTGATTTTGGGGGTGTTACCTCGGACATCACTTGCTTGTTTTGTATTTGTCTTTTCTTTTTCTTTTGAGTTTGTTTCTACCATGGAGCCAGTTACACCAGAAGATCTGAATGAAACAGCAGTGGTTTTCATGCTTTTGTGCTTGTTTTTGCTTTGAGCCAGTTGTGCCGGAAAGTTTGAATGAAACGGCAGTACTTTTCACCTGACTTTTCTATGTCTTTAAATCATTGCATTTGACCTAAGTTTTCTCAAAAAAATTTTCGAACATTGTGATGAAAACAAAGAGGAAGGAATTCCTCGGGTTTTGCAAAATTTGAACAATTGGGAGAAAGAGAGGCGTGCTAAGCCCTTAATGAATGAGATCATACGTGTTAATGTGAGTACTGAGAAGGATCCCGGCTTGATCCAGATTGATTCTACATTGTCTTCAGCGCGAGCGACTAGTCGCTTTCTTAAAAGATTTCAAAAAATGTTTTACGCGGTCCTGCGAAGACCTGTGTGGAATCGCTCTTGAGATTGTGCAGCCTAGGATCGCTCTCAGCCTCGAGACTCGACCCTTTGTTTTCAAACCTTAAACTTGGATTCAGAATGTTCAACGGTTAACCACGATGTGAGATTTGTATGGCCAGATCAAAAGCAACCCTTGGACTAGGGGCAAGAAAAGTCAGATCAAGAAGATCAGATGTCAACAAAAGAAGCTTGCGAAGCTAGATCAGAAGCACCCCTTGGACTAGGGGCAAAAAATATCAGACGTGCTCAAAGAGCCAAAGATGGAACATTTTGCAAACCAATGAAGACTGAGAAGAATGCCAAATCCCAAAAGGGAGAAAAGAAGAACATTTTTGCTGAAGGACAACTAAGTTCCTATCCACAACACTAGGGGCAAATTCAGCCCCTATTGGATGGACTTCTACATCATCAGCGAACAACATCCATTTTCCTGGATTCAGATGGCTTCGAGATCTTAAATTGATCAACATGGACAAAGCTACACTTTTACCCTTGAAAGGATCGCTGGGCCGTAAACCCGGAAGGGCGACCAATGCAAAAGTTAGAGCAAGAAAAAGAAGAAAAAGAACAAAAAAAGAAAAAAAAATGCAAAGAATGAAAAAAAGAAAAAAAGAAAAAAAGAAGAAAAGATTCAAAAAAGAAGAAAAGAAATGAAAAGAATTGAAAAGAAAATAAAAACATAGCTCGCAAGGTCAAAAACCCGAAAGGACGGCCTTGGCAAAAGTTAGAGCGTAAAAGGAGAGGTTAATACCCGAGTGTACCTTAAACCCGGAACTACGTCAGGCTTGATTCCCATGTTTGGGATACGTAGGCAACATCATTCTGAAGTCCAGCCATAAACACTTGCAAATCGATTGTGTCCATGTAAGGGTTCTGATCATCTTTGTCTTCTTTGTATCCGAGAGTTCGGTTGTGATCGTCACTTTGAAGACTGATTATAGTGCACTGTGGTGCCATTCAGACAAGGGGTAAATTTCCGTTGCCGTGCGGTGCCATTTAGGCAAGGGGCAATTTTCCATTGTTTTGGATCTAAGGTTGTGCATCTCAAGGGTAAATTCCGTGTTGGTCGAGCAGTGGCCATTTGCAAAAATAGTTTTTGAGAATTTTTTGATGAGGTTGACTAATTTTCTCAAAAATTATTCCATTTTTCCAAAACTGGACCATTTCTTGGACCCGAAAAAAGAAAAATTTTCAGTGCTCACAACCTGACTTGCATGATTTTAAAATAGAAAATTGAACAAGCATGTTAATCTAACTTTCATATTGGTTAAAATTGTTTTAGTAGAAAACCAAAACAAAAAAATGGTCAAAATGATGAACTCGGGGCACAGTTGAGTCAGGCTTCCTGTCTTTTCCCCGTTGTCAATGCATTTGCCAGAAAGGGCACCATACTTGCCGGAAAGGGCACTCTACCTGCCAGAAAAGGGCACAACTGAAGCTAACAACAAAGGGCTAAAAGCTCTCTCACCCTCCAAGCAATGAGGTATCAAGCTAAGTGCGAAGCACGAACTAGAATGGATCAAGATATTCCACTCCCTCACCTAGACAGGTCTGGTCACATCCGAATTGGCCAAGGGCGTCATCAACCGATGTCAGCTGCAGCTTTACTACACACTCAAATGTAGCGCAACCCCTTTGTGAGAAGCTCACTGTTCTGAGCGGAAGAATGAGAATCTAGCAGAATGCTAGGGGCAAGAGCCTGCAACTTCTTGTTTATCCATTAACCACCCAGGGGAAGGATAAAAAATGAGAGATTGAAGAATAGAGAGATGTGCGTTGAGAGAAAAAATGAGAAAAAGGCTTTTTCAGAAAAACAGAGCCTGAGGACCAAGTGATGTGAGAATTACAAATGAGAAAGGGTGGGAAACAATACCCGGAGAAATAGGCTCCCTGTGCACTTTTGAGTCTTTTGTTTTGTTGTGTTTTGTTTGTCTTGATTCTTGTTTTGAGTTGTTTCGGGCGTCAATAGATGTGTTTAGGTTGTTTTACATTTGTTTTCCGTTGTTGAGTCATTTTTGCTGTGGTTAGTCGTAGGCTCAATACCCGATCAAAGACTCATTCTCAATTTCAATTTCAAAAATAAATCGTTTTGTGCTCAGAGTGCCGTGCCGTTTTCCATATATGTACAAAATAGGATTTGTTCTTTCATAAAACTGCAGGGTTCAACCCAGGTCATATGAGAACAATAGGACCAGGACCTATCTGAAGCTATATAGGTTTCGGACTGCAAAGTAAAAGAAAAGAGGGAAAATTTGGAGCATCTTAGCATGTTTCAACTTCGGCAATTCCGAGACTGTATTCCAGGTGCACCTTCTCAGGCATCGCCGTTTCTTTGGAGTATGAGTGTATCCCGACCCCAAGTATAAGCTTGCTTCAAGTCAGAATGGCAGTCCAAGTAGCACCTGTGGTTTTCACATGCAGATGTTATCTCTCGCCAATATAGACAGGGTGTACCCTTTTTGAGCTGAGCGTGTTGCAAAGTCCTTTGAGAGGTAAATCAGAGGCACCAGAGTACATGTTGGATGCCCCTTTATTGCACAGAATGTGCACTTTTATATACACTTCTGTTGCATGTGTGCCGCGCATCGTTATGATTCATGCATAGAATATGCCTGTCTGTTGCATAGAATATGCCTGCCTCATGCATTGAATATGCTTTCAATATTGCATAGAATATGCTTTCAATATTACATAGAATATGCTCTTGTTTCATGCATAGAAAATGCACTCTTCCATACTTGCATAGAAAATGCTCGTATCTCTTGCCTAGAAAATGCATTCTTCCTCATTTGCATAGAAAATGAATTTTATTGCACTTTTTTGTGCATCTCACTTGCACTATCTTGTGTACTTACAGTTTGTATCTCACTCACGCTATCTTGTGCACTTACACTTTGTATCTCATTCGCACTGTTTTGTGCAGTTGACACTCGCGCTTTTTTGTGCATCGCACTGTTTTGTGCTGTTTACACTAGGGCTTTCTTGCGCATCGCACTGTTTTGTGCGGTTTACACTCGCGCTGTCTTGCGCATCGCACTGTTTTGTGCGGTTTACACTCGCGCTTTCTTGCGCATCACACTGTTTTGTGCAGTTTACACTCACGCTCTCTTGCGCATCACATTGTTTTATGCAGTTTACACTCGCGCTCTCTGGCACATCGCACTGTTTTGTGCAGTTTACACTCGAGCTTTCTTGCGCATCGCACTGTTTTGTGCAGTATACACTTGTGCTTTCTTACGCATCGCACTGTTTTGTGTAGTTTACACTCGCGCTTTCTTGCGTATCGCACTGTTTTGTGCAGTTCATACTCGCGCTTTCTTGTGCATCACACTATCCTCTACATTTCATTGCATGCTCTCATCTTGCATAGAAAATGCTTGTATCTTTTGTATTAAACTTGCATCGCGCTATCTTGCGCACCTTACATGCACCTGTTAGTGCATTGCATCGTGATATCTTGCGCACCTTACTTGCACTTGTTAGTGCATTGCTCGCGCTATCTTGCGCACCTTACTTGAATTTGTTGGAACTTGCTCGCGCTTTCTTGCGCACCTCACCTGCACTTGTTAGTGTATCGCTCGCACATTCTTGCGCACTTTACCTGCACTTGTTAGTGCATTTGCATCGCACTGTTTTGTGCACATCTACATCGCATTGTCTTGTGTATTCACTTTCACTCGCACTGTCTTGTGCACCTGTTTAGCATTGTTTTGTGCATTCACGCTGCCTCGCACTGTCATGTGCACTCACCTGGTCTGGGAGACCTTAAATAATCTGGTCTAGGAGACCTTAAATCCTGCATCTCTACTCGTACTATCTTGTGCACTTTCTGGTCTAGGAGACCTTAAATCCTCTAAAGGTGCAATTCCTTTGGTGTTTGTCGTGCCCGAACGACTTCCGATGGTCTGGTATAGCCACCTGCCTGTGTTTGCAGTGAGTTCCTAGGAGATCAACTGAGACGGTGAAAACTCGAGTTCGAATGCCTAGAACGTAAAAGTTCGGGATTTTCGAGACTAAAGTCTGGTTTAAATACCAAGGGGTGTATCCCCAGCTTAAAATTTGTATGGAAGCCTCACAAGTTGAGATAGCATGTATGCACCTCAATTCTGGATACTGAACCAACCTAGTCGGTCACCCTGTTGGAGAATAGGGAAAGCTGCGACCATAGCTGGGGAGAAAAGCAGTACCTGCGGTTCAACCTAGAAGAAAGGGAAGGTCCCCAACAGCATGAGGTAGGTCATTGCCAATGGCCCCTGTGAGGTACCTTTATTTCCTATCTATTGCATTGCATATAGCATCTATCGCATGCATCTACTGCACTGTTATATCACCTGCATCCTTTCCATGTTATGTTTAGTCTGGCATGTGCCCATACTTTTCGCATTGAAGCATAGTTTTGTGTTATGTGTACGCGCCTATTCCACTAAGAGAATTGTGGTCTGAGGGTGTCGACACCTTTTCTGTGTTAGACGTGGTCGGTTTTATGTCCATGCCTTTTGCAAGGCAAGATGTGGTTTGGCCGCGCACCTTATTCACTACATCCATTGTATCCATTGCGTTGTAGTTTGTTTTGTTGCATTCAGCATATAAGATCACGACCTTTCCTCAGCAAGTCATTTCTCACTTATATCATGCCACCTAATTACTTGTATTCTTTCTGCGAAACACATAGTTCTGTCTGTGCATGCACCTATTCCACTAAGAGAATTGTGGTTAGAGCGCTCCGGTACCTTTTCTATGTTATACGTAGTTTGATTTTGCATCTCCATCTCTTTATGATATTCGTGAGGTTTTGCACCGCTTGTGGTTTGATCAATTTTATTGCATTGTATATCATTTACACTATTTTATTGCATTGTGTATCATTTTGCATTTTGCACTCTGCCCCTGAACTACGCTGGTTTGATTCCTTGCAAAGGGATATGTAGGCAACCTGCGGGCACAACCATTTATTTATCGGCATTTGTATTTTGTTTGTTTGTCCAAGTCTTTGGCCTTGTCAAAAATGGGTCGTCTCTGTTCTTTGACATTCAGTCATGTTATTTCATGACTTTCGAGCTCTGTCAAAGAGGGACAACTGTAGACACCTCATTTTTGACCGCCCTTACGACTTGGGCACTACTGATGGTTTACTTGGTGGTGAAAGATGTGCAGTGCAAAAGGGTCAATTTCGTCGGTGAGAGGAGATTAAAATACAAACCTCACGCCCCATTTTGGACCAAAGCTATTTTGAATGGTTTTTAGACCTTAAAATCCCATCTTTCAAAATATTTTTGAAATGAAGTTCCTACGATGTTCCGACGCTCGCATTTTGTCAAATGTTGCGCTTTTCGATAAACCAAGAAAGGACAAAGTGGAAATGAATGAAAGAGAGATGAAATCTTTGAAAAATCTTTCAAACCACCTTGTTCGGGGGTTTGGAGTTGAAGAAAAGAGGAGTAGAGGGAAGAAACCCAGTTAGGGAGAGGAGTTGGGCATGAATCGTTGAGAGAAAGCCAGGCAGCCCTTGGTAAATCAGGCTTATCCATTTGCACACTTGGATTTCAGCTATGAGGCCCCCACCGTTGGAAATAAGATTTCTGGGGCTTCATTTTGCACTCAAGAATCTCCTCAAGCTGAGTCCGGATGGGGGAGATATGATTGGTTGAAGTTGGGCATCATTCCGGTTGGACCGAAATTGAGCAGCCTTCACTAAAAGAGGATATCTCTTAGCACAGTTGGAATTTTGATGCAAGGATGCCACCACTAGAAAGCTTACTTCTGAGGCTTCAATTTTCATGCAAGAATGACCTGAAAAGGCATCTAGATGAAGGACTTAGGCTTGCTTCAAATCGGGGACTAGGACTGATTTTTGCTGCCGGCCTCTGTGGGAGTGTGCCGGCCATGAATGGCCAATGCCGTCCAAGAGTGACCCCTGTTGGCCAACAATAGTGTGCTGCCGGCCAACAATGGTAAAGGTGCCGGCCATTGATGAAAATATCAGTTTTGGACAGATATTTTGCTCCAGCTTGCTCCAGCTGTCTCTCTTGAGATATTTTCGACCAAATGCTCCATTTTTGCTATATAATGAAGCCTTATATCTCATATTCAAGGGTTAGAAAATTTTGGGAGCTTCTCACACTAAAATCCCTCTCTCTTTCTTTACAATTTTCAGAGCTTAATCTCTGCCTTTCTCTCTAGAGTTCACTCTCTCTTGCCCTTTTGTGCTAGAAGGCTTGCATACAACCATCTTCAACCTATCAACCCTTAAGAAGACTTGATCACCATTGGGCTGAGGTCCCTTGGAACTTGTTTTGGGCTGCTAAAGATGGTTTTGGTTCAAGAAAAGTGATTGTTTGTTGGCTGTTTGCTGTTGTGCTTCGAGGGTGAGCTTCTCCCTCTTTTAAGCTTGTTTTTGTACGCAACCTTGGCCACCTTTTTATGCTGATTTTGGCCTAGTTGTCAACTGAAAAGACCTTTTTTTTTTTAAGTGTTAAAAATGGTAGTTTAAAGTGTTTTTGGAGTTAAGAGTGTTTCACCCTCTTTGGTGGCTTATTTGCTAAGCTTCTTGCCTTCTTTTAAAGCCTTTGAAATCATCCTGTTTTGGCCTTAAAACCACTGAATTCTAGAGGAATTTTAGTGGTGGAAAACCTATTTTGAGGCTCAAAATAGGAGGGGGTGGTCCCCCCCTCCTCTTGTCTTGCTTGCTTGTGTTGATGGCCAACCAAATGAGCATGTGTTTTTACTTCTTTATGGCTTTGTTTAGGCTCATTTTTGTGACTTCTTAGACCTGCCATAACTCTATTTTTGGCTTGTTTGATCATTGGTTGCATGCTTATTGCACTTGTAGTGTAAATCCTCTTTGCTAGCCTTACATGCTTAGTGTTGTAGCCTATTATTTAGCACGTATTGGCTCCATTCCAGTACATTTTTGATAATTTTTTGACATGCTTTAGGACTGTTTTAGGCCTTCTTGGTCATATGAGCTTTGCTTTGTATAGCTATAGTGTAAATGGCTTCACTAGTCTTGTGTTTGGAGGCCACTACCATGCTATACTTGTGATGTTTGCATGCGTTGGCATCATTTGGCATGGTATTTCAAAGCTTATATCTTTGTCATACTCTCATGTTTATCACTCTTTAATTGTATTTGAGAGTTGAGCTTGTGCCTTGCTTGCGAGCCATCATTTGAGCATGCTTTTTCTTGCTTATCATGCTACCATCTCAGTCCATTTTTGCTACTGTTTTGACCTGGCTTAGGTCTATTTTGAATGGTTGAGGCCATTTGAGCATTATTTAGTATGGTTGTAGTGTAAAGCCCTTGACTAGCTTTGTGCTTCAAGCTTCTTGGCGTGCTTTCTTTGAGCTATTTGGATGATTTGGCATCATTTAACACTTGATTTCAGAGCATATAGCATTGTTATATTCTCATGCATATCACTCTTTGATGGTGTTTGAGAGTTGTGTTTATTGCCTTATTCATGGGCCAATGCATGAGCATGCATTTTCTTGCTTTCAATGCTAGCATTTTAGAGCATCTCAGCCATTGTCTTGGCATGTATGAGGTCTGTTTGGTGTTGGTTTAGTCCATTGAGCCTTGATTTGCATGATTCTAGTGTTGTGTCTTTCACTAGCTTTTAATGCTTAAGTATTCTAGCATGTTGTGCATGAATGGTTGCATGTTAGAGCCTTGCATGCCATCTTAACATGTCAAGATTAGCATGAGAGTTTTGCATGTCATGTTGTTTGTGTGCATTGCATTGTGTTCAACACGGTGTTGTGTTTGAACATAAGGTGGATTGGCTCATTTCATACTTGAAGTGATGAAATGAGCCAATCTCCCTTGGTCTCCATTACCTTTGATTTCTCATGATAAGGAGATGGTCTTGGTGTCTTGTTTGTCATGTATTTATTAAATTCACACATGTTGGATCCTTGGCCATCACGCATCGAGATGCGTAATTGATGGTCTTAGATCCGATTATGCCTCTCCCTTGATGTTTTGAGGTGATATGGGGTGGCATAGTGTGTACATATCCTTGGGAGACCCTCATTTTTCTCTATTTTGTGCTCTGCTGCAGCTTGGTGTCACAGCACACCAGTGGCCGGCACCCCCTTATTGTTGGCCGACAGATCTTCATTTGTGGCCAGCAGTGTGCGCTCTTGGTCAGCAGGATGGTCGGCAGTAGCTCTTCATGGCCGACAGGCCACTGGTGCACTCCTCCACATTGTTTTTGGTAAGATCTAGCAGCTAGTTCTCAAGGACACCCTGCAGATAGAGCCTCAAGAGAGCAACCGGAAGGTGTTTCGAGCGCGAGAAATCGAGTGCGAGCATGCATCCTTCCTTCTTCAAGGCAGAGCTGAGGCGGCCTAGTTTACATATTTTAATGCTTACCATGAATTTGTAATTTAATTAATTCATTCGTTTGATTAGTTACAGTTTTGTAATAATTAGTTGTAGCTAGTTATTTAATTTGGTTGTGTAAATATTAGTCTAATTAGATTATTAGATTAGCTAGTTAGCTAAGTTTAGCTAGCTTAGCGTATTTATTTGGACCCTCCGTCGAGAGGGCACAATGTTGTAATAAGCGTGCGTGTGCGTGTGAATGTCTTCCAACCCCACCTATTTCTCCCTTTTATTTACCCGCTTTCAGTGGTTAGATTAGGGCATATTTCAATTAGCATACCTTATGCTTTGCATGTTTGCATCCATTCATTTGTCTTACATGCACCGGGCTCGGTGCATCATACTAACTGCATTGTGTTTCAATTCCTATTTGAATACATGATTAT
Organism: Camellia sinensis; assembly: GCF_004153795.1. Lineage (NCBI taxonomy): Eukaryota > Viridiplantae > Streptophyta > Magnoliopsida > Ericales > Theaceae > Camellia > Camellia sinensis. The sequence goes on from NW_021025597.1 coordinate 874,286, forward strand.
CAAGTTGCGTCTCGTATGCCATCTTAGATTAGCCGAGCCTATTTTTAGTTGCATTTTACATGTGTTACATTAGCCATCTTAATATAGCTAGGATCATGCATTGATTACTAACTAGCTATTGTTTTGGCTCGAAGTACTAGGTAAGCTTTTGCGCTTTAGCATCCTTGCATGAGTGTGAGTGTTGTCATGATAACATACTTGCTATGAGGCTATTTGCTTAACTGATATAACTGCCTGAATGCCTGTGGGTGAAGGTTGGATTACTTGAATTGGAACAATTCATTGAAATGCAAGTTTTAAGCCCACTTGAGGGTGGCAAATCATGTTTTCTAAACCCACTTGAGGGTGGAAAATCCACGTCTTAGCCTACTTACAAGTAGCACCTTAAAAACCATTTTCAAACAAACAAACATGAGATGTTTTGTTCCAATTTAGGCGATCTAGTCTATACTTGTGTGTTGTGCGCATCACATAGTAATTATAGGCTAATAACTGGAATAAGAACGCATGTGTTTTCAAAAACAAGATATCATGTGAGCGGGGGTGCTCATTGCATGACCTTCCCCTCTCGTACCTAAGTTCCCGAGCCGAGGCAACTTTGGTGATGATGGACACGTGGCCTTAGGCAATGAGTCAGGGTTTCCTAAATTTCCCCAAAAATAAAACATTTAGGTGGCGACTCTGTATCTGACAAAGCAGTCCATGCTTGACACTTCTTTATAAAAATCAGTTTTCTAAAACGATTTTCCGGATTTGGACTCTTTGGTGATTTATCGGTCTTGCATTGCACTTTGCGAGATTAGATTCAGAACCGTGACATTTGAGTCCGAATTGTAGTAGCTCAATGAACAAAACGGATTTCACGCCACCCGCGTGCGGAGCCGGGACGTTCGGGTACGTCTACAGACGGTCATTATCTGGAGATGGAATTCGTATGTGTCTATGTGATTATGTGCTTATGTGGAGTGAATTACTGTTGTCCAACGTATTAGGACGCGAATGAGTTAGCTTCGGCGCATTATGAATGCGCCAATTTCTTATGTTACCTTTATTAGGATGTCAGGACGTGGTCGTAGGGGTAGGCGTGGTAGGCCTAGGAGGCATGAGGTGCCTATATTGGATGAAGTTCCGGTGCAGGAAGTGGGGGTTGGTCAGGCCAATGTGGCCGAGCCAGTAGGTTAATAGGCCATGGACGCCTTAGCCCGCGAAATAGCCGTAGCATTGAGGGAATCAATGGACATTCTCAGAGCTGAGAATCAAGTCCAGGCCCAAGTAGCTGAGGCAGGGCCTTCTTTTTTGAAGAGGGTGTTCTTCCAGTCGAATTCGGATGAGTTTTTGGGTGACCCAAAGGAGCCACTGAAGGCAGATTAGTGGCTTAAGTTGATAGTGAAGACGTTCGAGATGCTTGGCATCGAGGATGACCAGTCAAGGGTGACCTTGGCGCCTTTCTAGCTGAAGAGGGATGCGTGTCAGTGGTGGAAGTATGTGTTGGGACACGTTGGAGGGACTTGGGAGGCCTTTGTCAACGCCTTCCAAGATAAGTTTTTGCCTCCCACTATGAGGAAGAAGTTGAGGGATCAGTTTTCTCTTCTTAAGCAGTTGAATACACCTGTGGCCGAGTTTGAGGCCGCCTTCACTAGACTCTCTAGATTTCCACCTGAGTTGGTGGCGACTGAGGAGCGCCGTTGCTTGGAGTTCAAGAAGAGGTTGAGGATCGAATTCATGTTTCAAGTGGCCGGGTCCATAATTAGAAACTTTGGGCGCCTTGTGGAGGCAGCGGCCCATCTTGAGACAATCATGCAGGTTGAGGAAGAGAGGATGAGGGGCTCCAGGAGGAGTCAGTATAGTTAGGGGGACGGCAAGAGGCAGAGGGGTTCTAACCCTCAGCAGTCCCAAGGAGTTCTATCGACGTCTACCTTTCCAATACTGTAGACACCCCATTTTTGACTGACCTTAAGACTCAGACATCACCGATTGAGCGCTCGGTGACGTTGCATAATGTGCTCGTTCAGAAGTTTCAGAGTCACGGCCGTGCGCCCTGCCTCCGGACTTCCGAACCCTCTTCTGTGCCTTGCCTCGGTTTGCGAACCAGACTCGGTTTTCTCTGTTTCTTTTCCTGAGGGGAGAGAGAGGTCCTGTAGACCATCTCTCAGTGGCCGTGGGCTACATTCTGTGGCCGTAGGCCATTTTGCCCATTTCGGAGCCCGGTTTCCCATTTTCTAGGACCGTCAGGCCGTGTGCCTCGGTTCGGGACCGCCTAACCATCTCCGTTTGGTCTGATTTTTGGCATACTTCCTATTTGCTCCCTTTTGAGGGACACTGGGGTCTGAGAAACCCACTTCGTGGCTGAACGCCACTTTCAGTGCTTAACAGCCCATTTTCGGGATCCCGAACTGCGTGTTTTGGCCCCCGAACATTCGTTTTGCATCGATTTTTGCTCATTTTTGGCAGGTACCTCTGTTTCATCACTAGGAAGGTCATGGAAGGGTGGAAGGCTAGTAATTGTTGCAGCAACCAGTTATCTCTCCTCCGGAGCCTCCCGGCGCCCGTTTTTCCAACTTCCGGGCTAATGTTGAACACCCTAGGGGTAGTGTTGCCAACTTTCAACCACATAACTGTGATCTACACACCTTGGAGAACCCAAAAAAGTCATGGCCGGCCACTAATTGTTCTTTCCATTTTTGCCCCTCCTCTTTGAGGCTAATGTTGAACACCCTAGGGTTAGTGTTGCGCACTGTCTAGTGCATTTCAATGATCTACACACATGTTTTTGTGCCTGTTTACACTAGGGCTTTTCTTGCGCCATCGCACTGTTTTTGTGCGGTTTACACTCGCGCTGTCTTGCGCATCGCCACTGTTTGTGCGGTTTACACTCGCGCTTTCTTTGCGCATTCACACTGTTCTGTGCAGTTACACTCACGCTCTCTTGGCGCATCCACATTGTTTTATGCAGTTACACTCGGCCTCTCGGCACATCGCCACTGTTTTGTAATGCAGTTTTTACACGTCGAGCTTCTTGCGCAATCGGCACTGTTGTGCAGTATACACTGTGCTTTTTACGCATCGCCATGTTTTTGTGTATTTACACCGCGCTTTCTTGCGTATCGCACTGTTTTGATGCAGTTCGATACTCGCGCTTTCTTGTGCATCACACTATCCTCTACATTTCATTGCATGCTCTCATCTTGCATAGAAAATGCTTGTATCTTTTTATTAAACTTGCATCGCGCGTATCTTGCGCACCTTACATGCACCTTTTAGTGCATTGCATCGTGATATCTTGCGCACCTTACTTGCACTTGTAGTGCATTGCTCGCCGCTATCTTGCGCACCTTACTTGAATTTGTTGGAACTTGCTCGCGCTTTCTTGCGCACCTCACCTGCACTTGTTAGTGTATCGCTCGCACATTCTTGCGCAACTTTACCTGCACTGTTAGTTGCATTTGCATCGCACTGTTTTGTGCACATCTACATCGCATTGTCTTGTGTATTCCACTTTCACTCGCACTGTCTTGTGCACCTGTTTAGCATTGTTTTGTGCATTCACGCTGCCTCGCACTGTCATGTGCACTCACCTGGTCTGGGAGACTTAAATAATCTCTGGTTCAGGAGACCTTAAATCCTGCATCTCTACTCGTACTATCTTGTGCACTTTCTGGTCTAGGGAGACCTTAAAATCTCTAAAGGTGCAATTCCTTTGGTGTTTGTCGTGCCCGAACGACGTCGATGGTCTGGTATAGCCACCTGCCTGTGTTTGCAGTGGAGTTCCTAGGAGATCAACTGAGACGGTTGAAAAACTCGAGTTCGAATGCCTAGAACGTAAAAGTTCGGGATTTTCGAGACTAAAGTCTGGTTTAAATACCAAGGGGTGTATCCCCAGCTTAAAATTTGTATGGAAGCCTCACAGTTGAGATAGCATGTATGCACCTCAATTCTGGATACTGAACCAACCTAGTCGTCACCCTGTTGAGAGAATAGGGAAAGCTGCGACCATAGCTGGGGAGTAAAAGCAGTACCTGCGGTTCAACCTAGAAGAAAGGAGAAGGTCCCCAACAGCATGAGGTAGTCATTGCCAATGGCCCCTGTGAGGTACCTTTATTCCTATCTATTGCATTGCATATAGCATCCATCGCATGCATATCTACGCACTGTTATATCACCTGCATCTCTTTCCATGTTATGTTTAGTCTGGCATGTGCCCATACTTTTCGCATTTGAGCATAGTTTTGTGTTATGTGTACGCGCCTATTCCACTAAGAGAATTGTGGTCTGAGGTGTCGACACCTTTCTGTGTTAGACGTGGTCGTTTTATGTCCATGCCTTTTGCAAAGGCAAGATGTGGTTTGGCGGCCACCTTATTCACTACATCCATTGTATCCATTGCGTTGTAGTTTGTTTTGTTGCATTCAGCATATAAGATCACCGACCTTTCCTCAGCAAGTCATTTCTCACTTATATCATGCCACCTAATTACTTGTATTCTTTCTGCGGAAACACATAGTTCTGTCTGTGCATGCACTATCTCACTAAGAGAATTGTGGTTAAGAGCGCTCCGGTACCTTTTCTATGTTATACGTAGTTTGAATTTTTGCATCTCCATCTCTTTATGATTATTCGTGAGGTTTGCACCGCTTGTGGTATTTGATCAATTTTATTGCATTGTATCATTTTACACTATTTTATTGCATTGTGTATCATTTTTGCATTTTGCACTCTGCCCCTGAACTACGCTGGTTTGATTCCTTGCAAAGGGATAGTAGGCAACCTGCGGGCACAACCATTTATTTATCGGCATTTGTATTTTGTTTTGTTTGTCCAAGTCTTTGGCCTTGTCAAAATTGGGTCGTCTCTGTTCTTTGACATTCAGTCATGTTATTTCATGACTTTCGCAGCTCTGTCAAAGAGGGACAACTGTAACACCTCATTTTGACCGCCCTTACGACTTGGGCACTACTGATGGTTTACCTGGTGGTGAAAGATGTGCAGTGCAAAAGGGTCAATTTCGTCGGTGAGAGGAGATTAAAATAACAAAACCTCACGCCCATTTTGGCCAAAGCTATTTTGAATTGTTTTTAGACCTTAAAATCCCATCTTTCAAAATATTTTGAAATGAAGTTCCTACGATGTTCCGACGCTTCGCATTTTGTCAAATGTTGCGCTTTTCGATAACCAAGAAGGACAAAGTGGAAATGAATCGAAAGAGAGATGAATCTTTGAAAAATCTTTCAAACCACCTTGTTCGGGGGTTGGAGTTGAAGAAAGGAGGAGTAGAGGGAAGAAACCCAGTTAGGGAGAGGAGTTGGGCATGATCGTTGAGAGAAAGGCCAGGCAGCCCTTGTAACAGGCTTATCCATTGCACACGTGGATTCAGCTATGAGGCCCCCACCGTTGGAAATAAGATTTCTGCGGGCTTTATTTTGCACTCAAGAATCTCCTCAAGCTGAGTCCGGATGGGGGAGATATGATTGGTTGAAGTTGGGCATTCATTCCGCGTTGGACCGAAATTGAGCAAGCCTTCACTAAAAGAGGATATCTTTAGCACAGTTGGAATTTTGATGCAAGGATGCCACCACTAGAAAGCTACTTCTGAGGCTTCAATTTTCATGCAAGAATGACCTGAAAGGCATCTAGATGAAGGGACTTAGGCTTGCTTCAAAATCGGGGACTAGGACTGATTTTTGCTGCCGGCCTCTGTGGGTGTGCCGGCCATGAATGGCCAATGCCGTCCAAGAGTGACCCCTGTTTGGCCAACAATAGTGTGCTGCGGCCAAGCAATGGTAAAGGTGCCGGCCATTGATGAAATATCATTTGGGACAGATATTTTGCTCCAGCTTTGCTCAGCTGTCTCTCTTGAGATATTTTCGACCAAATGCTCCATTTTTGCTATATAATGAAGCCTTATATCTCATATTCAAAGGGTAGAAAATTTGGGAGCTTCTCACACTAAAATCCCTCTCTCTTTCTTTACAATTTTCAGAGCTTAATCTCTGCCTTTCTCTCTAGAGTTCACTCTCTTTCTTGCCCTTTTGTGCATGAAGGCTTGCATACACCATCTTCAACCTATCACCCCTTAAGAGACTTGATCACCATTGGGCTGAGGTCCCTTGGAACTTGTTTTGGCTGCTAAAGATGGTTTTTGGTTCAAGAAAAAGTGATTGTTTGTTGGCTGTTTGCTGTTGTTGCTTCGAGGGTGAGCTTCTCCCTCTTTTAAGCTTGTTTTGTACGCAACCTTGGCCACCTTTTATGCTGATTTTGGCCTAGTTGTCAACTGAAAAGACCTTTTTTTTTTAAGTGGTTAAAAATGGTAGTTTAAAGTGTTTTTGGAGTTAAGAGTGTTTCACCCTCTTTGGTGGCTTATTTGCTAAGGCTTCTTGCCTCTTTTTAAAGCCTTTTGAAATCACTCCTGTTTTGGCCTTAAAACCACTGGAATTCTAGAGAATTTAGTGTGGAAAACCCTATTTTGAGGCTCAAAAATAGGAGGGGGTGGTCCCCCCCTCTCTTGTCTTGCTTGCTTGTGTTGAATGGCCAACCAAATGAGCATGTGTTTTTACTTCTTTATGGCTTTTGTTAGGCTCATTTTTGTGACTTCTTAGACCTGCCATAACTCTTATTTTGGCCTGTTTGATCATGGTGCATGCCTTATTGCACTTGTAGTGTAAATCCTCTTGCTAGCCTTACATGCTTAGTGTTTGTAGCCCTATTATTTTAGCACGTAGTGGCTTCCATTCCAGTACATTTTGATGAATTTTTGACATGCTTTAGGACTGTTTTAGGCCTTCTGGTCATATGAGCTTTGCTTTGTTATAGCTATAGTGTAAATGCTTCACTAGTCTTGTGTTTGGAGGCCACTACCATGCTTATACTTTGTGATGTTGCATGCGTTTGGCATCATTTGGCAATGGTATTTCAAAGTTATATCTTTGTCTACTCTCATGTTATCACTCTTTAATTGTATTTGAGAGTTGAGCTTGTGCCTTGCTTGCGAGCCATCATTTGAGGCATGCTTTTCTTGGCTTATCATGCTACCATTCTCAGTCCATTTTTGCTACTGTTTGACCTGGCTTAGGTCTATTTTGAATGGTTGAGGCCATTTGAGCATTATTAATTTATAGATGTTGTAGTGTAAAGCCTTGACTAGCTTTGTGCTTCAAGCTTCTATTGGCGTGCTTTCCTTTGAGCATATTTGGAATGATTGGCATCATTAACACTTGATTCAGAGAGCATAAGCTTGTTATAATTCTCATGCAATATCCACTCTTTGATGGATGTTTGAGAGTTGTGTTTAATTCGCCTGTATTCATGGGCCAATGCATGAGCATGCATTTTCTTGCTTTTCAAATGCTAAGCATTTTAGAGCATTCTCAGCCATTGTCCTTGGCAGTATGAGTGTCTGTTTGTGTGATTGGTTTAGTCCATTGAGCCTGATTGCATGATTCTAGTGTTGTGTCTTTCCAGCTTTTAATATGCTTAAATGTATTATAGCATGTGTGTGCATGAATGGTTGCATGTTAGAGCCTTGCATGCCATCTTAACATGTCTAAAGATTAGCATGAGAGTTTTGCATGTCATGTTGTTGTGTTGGCATTGCAATTTGGGTTCAACACGGTGTTTGTGTTTTGAACATAAGGTGGATTGGCTCATTTCATACTTGAAGTTGATGAAATGAGCCAATCTCCCTTGGTCTCCATTACCTTTGATTTCTCATGATAAGGGAGATGGTCTTGGTGTCTTGTTTGTCATGTATTTATTAAATTCACACATGTTGGATTCCCTTGGCCATCACGCATCGAGATGCGTAATTTGATGGTCTTAGATCCGATTATGCCTCTTCCTTGATGTTTGAGTGATATGGTAGTGGCATAGTGTGACATATCCTTGGGAGACCCTCATTTTTCCTCTATTTTTGTGCTCTGCTGCTCAGCTGGTGTCACAGCACACCAGTGGCCGGACCCCCCTTATATTGGCGACAGACTTTCATTTGTGGGCCAGCAGTGTGCCTCTTGGTCAAGCAGGAATGGTCGCAGAGCTCTCATGGCGACAGGCCCACTGGTGCACTCCTCCACATTGTTTTGGTAAGAGTCTTAGCAGCTAGTCTCAAGGACACCTGCAGATAGAGCCTCAATGAGAGCAACGGAAGTGTTTCGAGCGTCGAGAAAATCGAGTGCGAGCATGCATCCTTCCTTCTTCAAGGCAGAGCTGAGGCGGCCTAGTTTTACATTATTTATAAATGCTTGACATGAATTTGTAATTTAATTAATTCATTCGTTTGATTAGTTACAGTTTGTTAATTAATTAGTTGTAGCTAGTTATTTAATTTGGTTGTGTAAATATTAGTCTAATTAGATTATTAGATTAGCTAGTTAGCTAAGTTTAGCTAGCTTAGCGTATTTATTTGGACCCTCCGTCGAGAGAGGGCACAATGTTTGAATAAGCGTGCGTGTGCGTGTGAATGTCTTTCCAACACCCCACCTATTCTCCCTTTTATTTACCCGCCTTTCAGTGGTTAGATTAGGGATATTTCAATTAGCATACCTTATGCTTTGCATGTTTGCATCCATTCATTTGTCTTACATGCACCGGGCTCGGTGCATCATACTAACTGCATTGTGTTTTCAATTCCTATTTGAATACATGATTATCAAGTTTGCGTCTCGTATGCCATCTTAGATTAGCCGAGCCTATTTTAGTTGCATTTTACATGTGTTACATTAGCCATCTTAATATAGCTAAGATCATGCATTGATTACTAACTAGCTATTGTTTTGGCTCGAAGTACTAGGTAAGCTTTTGCGCTTTAGCATCCTTGCATGAGTGTGAGTGTTGTCATGATAACATACTTGCTATGAGGCTATTTGCTTAACTGATATAACTGCCTGAATGCGCTTGTGGGTGAAGGTTGGATTACTTGAATTGGAACAATTCATTGAAATGCAAGTGTTTAAGCCCACTTGAGGGTGGCAAATCATGTTTTCTAAAACCCAACTTGGAGGGTGGAAAATCCAACGTCTTAGCTACTTAATAGTAGCACTTAAAAACCATTTTCAACAAACAAACATGAGATGTTTTGTTCCAATTTAGGCGATCTAGTCTATAACTTGGGTGTTGTGCGCATCACATAGTAATTATAGGCTAATAACTGGAATAAAAACGCATGTGTTTTCAAAAAAGTATCATGTGAGCGGGGTGCTCATTGCATGACCTTTCCCCTCTCGTACCTAAGTTCCCGAGCCGAGGCAACTTTGGTGATGCATGGACACGTGGCCTTAGGCAATGAGTCGGGTTTCCTAAATTTCCCCAAAATTAAAACATTTAGGTGGCGACTCTGTATCTGACAAAGCAGTCCATGCTTGACACTTTCTTATAAAAATCAGTTTTCTAAAACGATTTTCCGGATTTGGGCTCTTGGTGATTTATCGGTCTTGCATTGCACTTTGCGAGATTAGATTCAGAACCGTGACATTTGAGTCCGAATTGTAGTAGCTCAATGAAACAAACGGGATTTCACGCCACCCGCGTGCGGAGCCGCGGACGTTCGGTACGTCTAAGACGTCATTATCTGGAGATGGAATTCGTATGTGCATTGATGATTTATGTGCTTATGGAGTGAATTTACTGTTTGTCCAACGTATTTAGGACGCGAATGAGTTAGTTCGGCGCATTATGAATGCGCCAATTTCTATGTTACCTTTATTAGGATGTCAGGACGTGGTCGTAGGGGTAGGGTGGTAGCCTAGGAGCATGAGGTGCTTATATTGGATGAAGTCCGGTGCAGGAAGTGGGGGTTGGTCAGGCCAATGTGGCCGAGCACAGTGGTTATAGGCCATGGACGCTTAGCCCGCGAAATAGCCGTAGCATTGAGGGAATCAATGGACATTCTCAGAGCTGAGAATCAAGTCCAGGCCAAGTAGCTGAGGCAGGGCCTTCTTTTTTGAAGAGGGTGTTCTTCCAGTCGCAATCGGATGAGTTTTTGGGTGACCCAAGGAGCCACTGAAGGCAGATTAGTGGCTTAAGTTGATAGTGAAGACGTTCGAGATGCTTGGCATCGAGGATGACACAGTCAAGGGTGACCTTGGCGCCTTTCTACTGAAGAGGGATGCGTGTCAGTGGTGGAAGTATGTGTTGGGACACGTTGGAGGGACTTGGGAGGCCTTTGTCAACGCCTTCCAGATAAGTTTTTGCTGCCCACTATGAGGAAGAAGTTGACGGGATCAGTTTTCTCTTTAAGCAGTTGAATACACCTGTGGCCGAGTTTGAGGGCCGCCTTCACTAGAGCTCTCTAGATTTCCACCTGAGTTGGTGGCGACTGAGGAGCGCCGTTGCTTGGAGTTCAAGAAGAGGTTGAGGATCGAATTCATGTTTCAAGTGGCCGGTCCATTAATTAGAAACTTGGGCGCCTTGTGGAGGCAGCGGCCCATCTTGAGACAATTCATGCAGGTTGAGGAAGAGAGGATGAGGGCTCCAGGAGGAGTCAGTATAGTTAGGGGGACGGCAAGAGGCAGAGGGGTTCTAACCCTCGCAGTCCCAAGGAGTTCTATCGACGTCTACCTTTCCAATACTTAGACACCCATTTTTGACTGACTTAAGACTCAGACATCACCGATTGAGCGCTCGGTGACGTTGCATAATGTGCTCGTTCAGAAGTTTCAGAGTCACGGCCGTGCGCCCTGCCTCCGAACTTTCGAACCCTCTTCTGTGCCTTGCCTCGGTTTGCCGAACCAGGCTCGGTTTTCTCAGTTTCTTTCCTGAGGGGAGGGAGAGGTCTAGTAGACCATCTCTCAATGTCCGTAGGCTACATTTGGTTGGCCGTAGGCCATTTTGCCTATTTCGGAGCCCGGTTTCAATTTCCGGGACCGTCGGCCGTGTGCTCCGTTCGGGACTGCCTAACCATCTCCGTTTGCTCTGATTTTTGGCATACATTCTTATTTGCTCCCTTTTGAGGGACACTGGGGTCTGAGAAACCCACTTCGTGGCTGAACGCCCACTTTCAGTGCTTACAGCCCATTTTCGGGATCCCGAACGCGGTTTTTGGCCCCCGAACATTCGTTTGCATCGGTTTTTGTCATTTTTTGCAGGTACCTCTGTTTCATCACTAGGAAGGTCATGGAATGTGGAAGGCTAGAGTATTGTTGCAGCAACCAGTTATCTCTCCTCCGGAGCCTCCCGGCGCCCGTTTTTTCCAACTTCCGGGCTAATGTTGAACACCCTAGGCTAGTGTTGCCAACTTTCAACCACATACCTGTGATCTACACACCTTGGGAGAACCCAAAAAAGTCATGGCGGCCACTAATTGTTCTTCCATTTTTGCCCCTCCTCTTTGAGGCTAATGTTTGAACACCCTAGGCGTTAGTGTTGCCAACTTTCAACCACATACCTGTGATCTACACACCTGGAGGAACCCAAAAAAAATGGTGGCCGGCCACTAATTGTTCAGGCCAATTTTTTCACTTGGCCGGCCGGCTTAGGGGGGGTGGCCGGCGGCCACCTGCAGCAAAAGTACCTGGCCGGCCTGCTTCCTCACTGTGTGGCACTTTACAGCTGTGTAGCCCTTTCCCCCAGATAATAATCTGTATCCGAGGGATATTTTTTTGGGGAAAGCTTGCCTCCTTTATGCCCCACCTTTAACCCTCCTTTTGTCCATATAACCAGCTGGAAACATGCATTATAGAGGTTAGAAAAATTCTCCTTCAAAGCATCATACACAACTCCATCTTCATCCTTCTCAATTCTTGAAAAAACCCTAAAGTCCCTAACCACCATTCCTTCTACACCACCAAGCTTCTACCAACCACCACCTCATTTCCAGTAACAAGGAAGGTTTCTCAAAGGCCAAAAGAAGCTGCAAACTCATCTAAGAAGCAACAAAAGTTTGAGTCTTCAAGGGTAGTGATACTTCTACTCTTTTGACCCTTTTTCTTGATCTATTTGCAAGCCCCACTTCCTTTTTGTTTCAAGCTCCGGCCCTTAACTGAAAGAGCCCTATTTTGAGCTCATCTTCACTTTTCATTAAGGGCTCAACCCGTTTGAGCCCTCCATAAACACTTGCTTCATTGATCCTCTTATATGTCATGATTTTGCATGCTATTTTTGGCCATGATCAATCTGTTTTTGAGCATGTTGTAAACTGATATTAGGCTTATTTTGAGCCCCTCTTAAACATTGGAGAAGGGATCAACATTGTTTGGTGCCTCCATGTGTCACTTGTAGTTATATCCCTATTTGGCTCCATTTTTGCATAAATTGGCAACCCCCTTTACTTCTGTTTTTGGACCTTGGTCGAACTGAAAGTGGCCTTATTTTGGCCTATACTTCATGTTTCATTAACAATTTTTTTCTCTTTGGTGATTATTTTGTATACTTCATGTTATAGCCATTTTTTAGCCTTATTTTGCATCACATTTCTATAATGTTGTATACTGATTTTGAGGCTTCCATATACTGTAAATATTTCATATTTTTGGTCACTCTTCAGTGTTGTAGAAGGAAAATTTTCATTTGGGCTTTCTTATATCACTTGCTTCATTACCCCTCTTTTGGCCCCTATTCTTGCATGCCATTTTGCCATACCTACGCTTGCTGTTTGGCCATGTTTTATAACTGTGAAAGTGCCTTTTTTGGGACTTTCTAGCTTCTGTCTTTGCATTGCATGTCCATATTGTGCATGTTTGGCAATGCTATAGGTCAGTCCGGTGCCTAAATTCGCATTTCGGGACAATTCCTTGCATTTCATGTCATTTCGACTCATTTCGGGACTGTTTTCCCCATATTTTAGTGCTGGAATTCCATTAGAAATGATTGCTATCATTTCCATGTTCATTACATTGCATTGCCATCGCCTCGCGTTTTGCGTGCCCGTGTTGCACGCATTTCGAGGCATTTCATTTTTATCTGCCGGCATCCGATGTGAGGTGGCTGAGGGCTCACTCATGTTGTATAAGCCCATATCCATGCTTTCATGTCATTTTCATCACATTTAATCATCGCCTCGGTTTGCGTGCCCGTGTGCACGCATTACGAGGCACTTCATTTTTATCTGCCGGCACCGATGTGAGTGTGGCTGAGGTTCACTCATGTTGGTATAAGCCCAATATCATGTTTTCATGTCATTTCATCACATTTTATCATTGCCTCGGTTTGCGTGCCCGTGTGCACGCATTTCGAGGCACTTCATTTTCATCTACGGCTTCTTATATGAGTGTGGCTGAGGCTCTCTCATGTTAGTGGTAAGTCCATGTTACCTTTTTTCCATGTCATTTTAGTCACTTTGCATTGCATATACCGTCACCTCGGTTTGCGTGCCCGTGTGCACGCATTTCGCGACATCTCATTTTCATTGCATCTGTCATTGTCTCGGTTCTGCAGTGCCCGTGTGCACGCATTTCGAGGCATTCTCATTTTCATTGCATCTGTCATTGCCTCGGTTTGCGTGCCCGTGTGCACGCATTTGAGGCATCTCATTTTCATTGCATCTGTCATCTGCCTCAGTTTGCATGCCCGTGTGCACGCATTCCGAGGCCTCTCATTTCATCGCATTCTGTCACTGCCTCGGTTTGCGTGCCCGTGTGTACGCATTTCGAGGCATATCATTTTCACAGCATAGTGCATACTAGGTTGTATCTTAGATTGCATCCTTGCATTTTCTCGGTTTGCGTGCCCGTGTGCACGCATTTCGAAGCTCTCATTCTCACAGCATTGTGTATGTTAGGATTTGTTATCTTAGTTGCATTTTCATGATATCATGCATATTGCATCGTGTTCGGAATAGGAGTTAGCCCGGCGCGGGAAACGAGGTACAGTTCGTATCCGAGTACGGAATGTGTCTTAATTTCCCAGTCACCGACACTCCGGATTATCATGATTGGAGTTAGGTTTTAGCTTGTAGTTTCATGTGCATTTTATCTATATTGAGTTGTGCATTTCGTTCCTCGGCCATCATGCCTCGGTATGCGTGATTGATGGCACGAGGATCGAGACATGCATATATTTTGCAAATACATTGCTATGCCCTTTCCTGCTCTCTGTTGCAGCAAAACGAAGAATCAGCAACTTTTTTGGGCTTGGCACGCATTTCAAGAAGAGGTGTAAACAGAGGCTAACTGGGCATTCGCGTGGATTTCCGCGCAAGACAAACCGACATGCATCATCCATCAGAAGCAAGGCAGTCCCTGGCTTGCATGCCAGTTTTATTTATTTTCTTAGTTAATTTGTTAATTAATTAGAATTTGTATATTTTGGACTGTATATTCTTTTATTCGAACGTAATATTTGGACTGTATATTTATTTGGACCCTCTGCGCAAGGGCACAACTGTATAATGTGTCGTGTGTGTGTTGTATGTCTTCCAACCCCACGTCTTTGTCCTTTTATTTACCTGCTTATGATGGTTAGATTAGGGCCATATTTAAATTAGCATACAGTTGAAGCATGTTTGCCAATCATTCATCTGTTTTGCATGCACGGGGCTTGGCGCAGCACCATACTAACTGCATTGTATTTCAATTCAAATTGAATACATGATAGTTGTAGCGTTCCGTATAGCCATCTTAGAATAGCGAGCCTGCATATAATTGCATTTTGTATGTGTTGCATTTAGGATTTTGGTATACTTAGGATTCATGCATGATTTCTAAATGAAGTTTCTGTTTTGGCTTGGAGTACTTGGTAAGCTTTATGCTTTAGGCATCCTTGCATGCGTCGTGAGGTGAATGCCATGAAAGGCAAGCTTACATGAGCTATGTGTTTATATGATATAACTGCCTGAATGCCTGTGGGTGAAGGGTGGGTTATTTGAATTGGAAAAATCATCAACTGTTGTTTTAAGCCCACTAGATAGTGGCAAACCATCTTGTCTAAGCCCACCCGAGGTGACACATACTCCTCTGTTGTACAGCGCTCACGTTAGTCATATATTATACACTCCCCAACCAATATATATAGACCTGCTCATATGGCGCCGTGTCCCTTCAACGATATAATATATATATAATACCAGGAGCGATACAATCGTGATGTGGGATTAATCTCTCTCTCTCGATAATATATATAGCATCACATGCTCACCTCTTCCAGTCTGTGCGCTAAGAGTCGCGTGTATAGCAACTGCAATCTGCTCTTCGTCATCTCATCTCTCTCTCTACAGTTGATGATTTATTCCAATTCAAATAAACCCACCCTTCACCACAGCATTCAGGCAGTTATATCATTATAAACACATAGCCTCATGGTACAAGCCATGCTATTCATGGCATTCACTCACACGGCATGCAAGGATGCTAAAGCATAAAGCTACAAGTACTCCCAAGCCAAAAAAGAACTTCATTAGAAATCATGCATGATCCTAAGTATACAAAAAATGCCTAATGCAAACACATACAAAATCGCACAATAACGCAGGCCGCTATTCTAAGATGGCATACGGACGCTACAAACTACATGTATTCAATTTGGAATGAAATACCAATGCAGATAGTATGGTGCGCCAAGCCCGGTGCATGCAAAACAGATGAATGATGCAAACATGCTGCATACTGTATGCTAATTTAAATAAGCCCTAATCTAACCATCATAAGCAGGTAATTAAAAAGGACAAGACGTGGGGTTGGAAGACATACAACACACACACGCACACTTTTACAGTTGTGCCCTTGCGCAGAGGGTCCACAATAAATATACAGTCCAAATATTACAGTTGCCCGAATAAAAGAATATTACAGTCCAAAATTTACAAAATTCTATTGTAATAACAAATTAACTAAGAAATAAATAAAACTGGCTTGCAAGCCAGGGGATGGCCTTGCTTCTTGATGGATGATGCAACTGTCCGGGTTGTTCTTCGCGGAAATCCACCGGAATGCCCCAATTATGCCTTGTTTACACCTCTTCTTGAACATGCGTCCAAGCCCCAAAAAGTTGCTGATTCTTCGTTTTTGCTGCAACAGCAGAGGCAAAGGAAAAAGGGCATAGCAATGTATTTGCACAAATATATGCATTGTCCGATCCTCGTGCCATCAACCACGCCCATACGAGGCATGATGCGAGGAATCGAAATTGCACAACTCAACTATAGGATGAATGCACATGAAACTACAGCTAAAACCATAACTCCATCATGGATTAAATCCGGAGTGTCTGTGACTGGGAAAATAAGGGACACATTCCGTACACTCGGAGTACGAAATGTACTCAGTTTCCGCGCCCGGGCTAACCTATTCCGAACACGATGCAATATGCAGATATGCATGAAGCAACTAATACCAATCCTAACATACACAATGCTGTGAGAATGAGATGCTCGAAATGCGTTGCACACGGGCACGCAAACGAGAAAATGCAGGATGCAATCTAAGATACAACCTAGTATGCACTATGCTGTGAAAGATGATATGCCTCGAAATTGGCGTACACACGAGCACGCAAACCGAGGCAGTGACAGAATGCGATGAATGAGCGGGCCTCGAATGCGTGCACACGGGCATGCAAATGAGGCAATGAACAGATGCAATGAAAATGAGATTGCCTCGAAATGCGTGCACACGGGCACCAAATCCGAGGCAATGCAGATGCAATGAAAATGAGATGCCTCGAAATGCGTGCCACGGGCACGCAAACCGAGACATGACAGATGCATGAAAATGAGATGGTCTCGAAATGACGTGCACACGGGCACGCAAACCGAAGTGACGGTATAGCAATGCAAGTGACTAAAATGACATGGAAAAGGTAACATGGACTTACACTAACATGGAGAGAGCCTCAGCCACATCTATAAGAAGCCGGTAAGATGAAAATGAAGTGCTCCGAAATGCGTGCACACGGGCACGCAAACCGAGGCAATGATAAAAAATGTGATGAAATGACATGAAAACATGATATGGGCTTATACCACATGAGTGAACCAGCCACACTCACATCGGATTGCCGGCAGATAAAAATGAATGCCTCGAAATGGCGTGCACACGGGCACGCAAAACCGAGGCGATGATAAAATGTGATGAAATGACAATGAAAAGCATTGATATGGGCTTATACCAAACATGAGTGAGCCTCAGGCCAACACTCACATCGGACTGCCGGCAGATAAAAAATGGAAATGCTCGAAATGCGTGCACACGGGCACGCAAACCGAGGCCGATGCAGAATGCAATGTAATGACATGGAAATGATAGCAATCATTCTAAATGGGAATCCAGCACTAAAATATGGGGGAAAACAGTCCCGAAATGAGTCGAATGACATGAATGCAAGGAATTGTCCCGAAATGCGAAATTTTAGGCACCCGGACTGACCTATAGCTATGCCCAATCATGCACAATATGGACATGCATGCAAAGACAGAAGCTAGAAAGTCCCCAAAAAAGGCACTTTCACAGTTATAAACAGGCCAAAACAGCAAGCGTAGGGTATGCAAAATGGCATGCAGAATAGGGGCCAAAAGAGGGTAATGAAGCAAGTGATATAAGGAAAGCCCAAAATGAAAATTTTCTTCTACAACACTGAAGAGTGACAAAAATATGAATATTTACAGTTATATGGAAGCCTCAAAATCAGTATACAAACATTATAGAAATTGTTGATGGCAAAATAAGGCTAAAAAAATGGCTTATAACATAAAGTATACAAAATAATCCACCAAAGAGAAAAAAAAGTGTTACTGAAACATGAAGTATAGGCCAAAATAAGGCACTTTCAGTTCGGACCAAGGTCCAAAAACAGAAGTAAAGGGGGTTGCCAAATTTAGCAAAATGGAGCCAAATAAGGGATTAACTACAAGTGAACATGGAGGCACCAAACAATGTTGATCCCTTCTCAATGTTTAAGAGGGGCTCAAAATTAAGCCTAATATCAGTTTACAACATGCTCAAAAACAGATTGATCATGGGCCAAAAAAATAGCATTGCAAAATCATGACATATAAGAGGATCAATTGAAGCAAGTGGTATTATCGGAGGGCTCAAACAGGGTGAGCCCTTAATGAAAAAGTGAAGATGAGTCAAAATAGGCTCTTTTCCAGTTTAGGGCCGGAGCTTGAAACAAAAGGAAGTGGGCTTGCAATAGATCAAGAAAGGGTCAAAAGAGTAGAGTATCACTTACCTTGAGACTCAAACTTTTGTTGCTTCTTAGATGAGTTTGCAGCATTCTTTGGCCTTTGAGAAAACCTTCCTTGTTACTGGAAAGAGGTGGTGGTGGTAGAGCTTGGTGGTGTAGAAAGGAATATGGTGCGTTTAGGACTAGGGTTTTTAAGAATGAGAAGGATAAGATGGAGTTGTGTATGGATGCTTGAAGAGAATTTTCTTTACCTCTATAATGCATGTTCCAGCTGGGTATTTATGGACCAAAAGGGAGGGTGTAATAGGGGCATAAGGAGGCAAGCTATTCCCCACAAAATATCCCTCGGATACAAGTATTATCTGGGGGAAAGGCTACACAGCTGTAAAGTGCCCAGTGAGGAAGCAGGCGGCCAGGTACTTTGCTGCAGGTGGCCGGCCGGCCACCCCCCTAGCCGGCGGCCAAGTGAAAAATTGGGCCTGAACAATTAGTGGCGGCCACCATTTTTTTGGGTTCTCCAAG
>NW_021025597.1:892874-910240 GCF_004153795.1 Camellia sinensis
TGGCCTGCCAAGGTTTTTTTGGCTGGCCAACCATTAAATTGGCTGGCCGGCTAATTTGCTTAGAAGTAGGGTAGTTTCGATAGAATGCTTGTTGAATGTGTGTAGGTCATGCCATTACAACTGTTTCTTGATAGATTCATGCATGAGATACGCACCCACCCCCCTCCGTTATCCTCCTTTGGCCTTCATTGTCAAAAAGGGAATTGTCTTCTTCCCAAAAGAGGGTATCCATTTCAACCACCTTTTTCATCCCATCAACCATGCCTCCTATCTTTAACACATGCTAATGAACTCAAGGCACAAAGCTTACAAGCTAGAATGAACCAAGGCTATGCAAAACAATGCATGCATGATCAAGACAACACCGAACAGAGTTTAATCATGGTAAAACATTAGGGAAAGCTCCTTGGAGTCGAGCCAAAACATGCAAGAATAGTGGTCCAAACACAAGATGCATGTTATGCAAACATGCAAGATTACTCTACAAGTATGTGAAACATGCAAGATACCGTCAAACCAACATGGAATAGAGTTAAGGCAGGTCCTAAAAACCACTAAAAAGTGCTGAAATAGAACCAAGACATGCTAAGCAAACATGCTAATGTTATGAGCCATTTATGCCAGCAAATGAGGCACAAAGGAAGAGGGGTGTCCCTCCCCTATTCAAGACTTCAAAACCACTTCTCCACCACTGAAAATCCTCTGGATTTTGGTGGTGAGAAGGTTAAAATAAGTTGATCCCAAAGCTCAAAAAGAAAGGCACACAATAAGGCCAAACAAGGCCAAAGAGGGGGTAAACAACCCCCAACCAAAAAAAAGACCTTAAGGAACAATAACAAGAATACAAAATCAAAACTTTTTGTAGTTTAGAGTCAAGCTTAAAACAATATACAAATAGGTCTAAAAGCTTAAGCCAACATGGGGTAACAAAAGGTTAGTTGCTCACCCTTGAAGAACACCTTCATGAACACAACTCCAGCACTTCCTACTGATCAAAACCAACTCAAAAACTTTGAAATCAACCCTTTAGCACCTCGGTAACTAAGGGATAGTGTAACACTAGGTGCTTTAGTGCAAAAATGTGAACAAAACACACTTTTGGTCACAAACACACACACAAATCTAGAGAGAGAGAGATAGAGAGAGAGCTATATCTATACTTGTATATCAGATTTCAAGAACCCCTGAGAAGGGAGGAGGGCCTCCCCGCTTATAGAAATCCAAATTGCAAAGCTTCTTAGAGAAGCTAAGCAAAGCTCAAATCCCTCCATACACGTGTATGGAGGGGGGAATTGTGTATGCCAGCTGTGCCAGCTGGCATAAAATATCTGCATAAAGCAGATGAACAAGGTTCGGCCACCAAAAATGGCTGATCGACCAACATAAGGGCCGACCGACCAAATAAAGTGCCGATCAGCCAATTCCCTTGGCCGATGAAAAGAAAATAAGGTCGATGGCCTCAAGCTTTGGCCGGTGGGTTGAGGGTATGGCAAACAAGCCACCCTCTTCCCTTAGAAGCAAAAACACAAGTGTTTGGTCCACAACCAAGCACAAAACAGACAAGTTGAGAGATCTTGAGGCAAGAAGCGCGGCCGAGACCTTCGGGAACTCAAAATGAACACGAGCATGGATGATCATCGAGTGTTCAAACGACGACGTCCAAGTCTTGAGGACGGTCAAAAATAGGGTGTCTACATGTACATCTCATCTTTGGAAATTTTTGAATAAATTGTATATCTTGAGATTGTATATCTGTTTAGAAATAGCTATATTGGGTTATCGATGGAGGATAGCTATGATTGTTGTAGAAATTACATGAGGATTAGGTGAATTAAAACTAATCTATGGTTGGTTATCATTGAATATGATCATGTTGTAAATACATTGTATATGTATGATTGTTTGGGAGGAGAAAGGGGATATACTCCATTGTTTGGGAGGAGAAAATGGATGAACTCCATTATAATTAAGTTGGCCGGAGTGTCGTGGGTGAAAGTCCCGAAATTTATACATGGATGCCGATCCCGCGAACAAAATTTTCATAAAATGGCAGATTGAAGTGTTTGTGTGTTAATAGTGTGATTGTAGAACCATTGAGTTGTAGCCTCATTTAGGTTATTCGCGAAATGGAAGTTTAAAGTGTTTATGCATGTGTGTTGTGTGAATTGAAAATAATTGAGTTATAGTCTCAGTTCAGTTGATGTGAAATAATGAAATTGACTCATGAATTAAGAAAAGAATAGTAATTGAAATGCCGATTGAAAGTACGTGGGATAAGACTTGAAATTGATAGTTTATGAGTATATGAAGTTGTGAGAAGTTTTATCACAAGCATTGTCTATGCACTTGTACTTATACCTTTGTTAAATTTCATATACTATGTTAGATGAATTTCTACTGGGCTATGGCTCACCCTATTTGGGAATAACATTTTCAGGTAATGATGGCATGCCTCCACCAAGGCAATAGCATTGGAGGAATCTTTGGGAAGCAAGCTCTGGACTAGCCTTTTTCCACGCCCCTGCTTTTCGGAAAGGGTTTGAAAAGAAGGCCTCACAGTTTGGACTCCCGCGGTTCTAAATCTAGTCTCACAATTGCAATGTGAAACGGAAAATCAACAAAGAGTCCAAATCCAGCAAATCGTTTTGGAAAATCGACTTTCAATCAAATAATGCCAAAGATCGACTTTCAATCAAAGATCGACCTCTACTAATCATGATATGATATTTTATAAACATTATGTGTTCTTATTTTGGTGATTAAACTAGCTTTACTATGTGACGCACACAAGCAAGTATAGACTAGTCGCAAAACTTGGAACAATTCAACTCATGTTTGTTCGAAAATGGTTTGAATTTGCCACCCTCAAGTGGGCTTAAAAGTGCGGATTTGCCACCAAACATAGTGGGCTTAAAACATGATTTGCCACAACAAAGTGAGCTTAAAACGTGCATTTATTGAATTGTTCCAATTCAAGCAACAAGCCTTCATCCACAGGCTTTCATTCAGTTTAGCATATAAGCACATAGCCTCATGGCAAGCATGTGAAACATGGCAATATGGCAATCACACTCATGCAAGTATGCTAAAGCGTAAAAGCTTACCGAGTACTCTGAGCCAGCACAAAAACTAGTTAGAAAAATACATGATCCTAACTATACAAGATGCCTAATGCAACATATGCAGCAATGCAATTAATAGGCTCGGCTACTAATATAGCATATGAAACAATTTGATAACATGTGGTTAAACACGTATTCAAAGAAGTAATGAAAGTGCAATGCAATTTGAATGATGCGCCGAGCCTTGTTGCATTCAAGACAAATGAATGGATGCAAACATGCAAGCATAAGGTATGCTAATTAAAACATGTTCCTAATCTAACCATCAAAAGCGATTAAAATAAAAGGGAGAAAGACGTGGGGTCGGAAGACATGCACACACGCACGCACACTTATTACAATATTATGCCCTCGCGAATGAGGGTTCGAATGAATGAAAGCTAACTAGCTACGCTAATTAAGCTAAGCTATTACAAAACGAAGCTAATTAACTATTCTAGTTAACTACTTATTACAAACCAAAGTTGAATAACTAGCTATGATAAGCTAATTAAAGCAATTAAACTAATTAACTATCTAAGCTAATTGAATAATTACAACACTTGACACTTGTATGAATAAAGTGAATAAATGGCCTTAGGGCGAGGGATGCATGCATGCTCAGATTCTCGTCCCAAAAATGCCACCGCCTTACCATTGCAGCCTCTGTTTGCACATGTTTGAACACCAACAGCGCTGCCACTTTCTAGAATGCCTCTGCTCCAACTCAGGAGCACACTTGTGCAATTTTTCATTTATGACCGGTTGGCTACAAATGGTGGCCGTTGGCTATCATTAGTGGTCGGTCGGCCACCCCTTCTCTGAACATCTTCTTTTGCTGCAATAGAGAGCAAACAGAGGCAAAGCAGTGTATTCTAAAGGAGTGTATGTACTTCTACTCTCCTTATCATTACACAAGCTCAAAGGAGTGTAACTCTCAGCCTTCAAACCATCAACCAAGCATTTCCATGCATGATGGCTAAGGAACCAAGCTTGTACAAGCTTAATGAGTGCCAAACAAGATTCAACAAAGCCATAACCCTATCACGTATGATCATGGGTGATGGTGACTGAGAAAAATGGCACGTTTCATCACTTTGAGTATGAAACGTCCTATTTTCCTCGTGTTCGAATTAACATCTGATTCGAACACATGCAATGCAACACAAATATGCTTTATCTTGCCTTTTTTACTTTGTTCATTTTGTTTACTCATTTTAGATTACCAATCCATTCTTTAATTGATTAGTCCAAAAGGTGATTGTCCTCTAATTGAAAGTAGGCTTAAACCACAAGTTCCTTGAGCATGAAAAAGACCTCATGTCGTTAATATTGAACTCCCAAAGGAATTAAACCATTAAGCACGAGTGTCTCAATTTCACACTTAAGCTAACAAGGTGTTCAAAGTTACTTTCAAAATGAATGAAAGAGTGAAACAAATGAGCATGTGACAGAGCTTATGATGCTGAAATTACATGCAAAATAACACTAAAACATGCTTTCAATTCAAAAGAATGATGATCAAAGCATTGAAACAACAAACTAGTGAAGGAAATTACACTACAACCACACAATACAAGCCTCAAATGACCAAAGCAGCTCAAAACAGAGCGGAAACCAGTCAAAACAGTAGCAAAAACAAACTAAGATTAAGGTACAAAATGCTAGAAAAACATGCTCACATGTTAAGCCATCTAGGCATGCAAACAAGACACAAGGAGGGGAGGCTAACACCTCCAATTTTGGACTTCAAACGAGTTTTTTCCATTGACATAACTCTAAATTTCAGTGGTTTAAAGGCCCAAAAAGTTTTATTTTAATATGCTAAAAGATAGTGCAAAAGTCCACACAATTAAGCAACAAGAAGGGTGGATCACCTCTTAACACAAAATAGCCTCAAGCCATCATGTTAAGCCTAAAAACCAAGAGGTTTTTGTAGTTGAAAACCAGCTCAAAAACAATACAAAAGGATGGCAAAACAAGTGTGCACAATAAGCTTAAATGAAGTAAGTTCTCTATCTTTGAAGCACAGCACAAAACAACCACAATTTCAGGCTCAAACCTCCTTCCAAAGCTCAAACTAGGCTCCACGGACCTCAGCTCCAAGGTGGTCAAGTGTGGTTAAGGGTTGATGTGCAAAAGTGTTGAGAAAACTAACTTTAAGGCACAAAAGAAGAAGAGAGACAGAGAGAATTCTAGAGAGAGAGAGAGAGAGAGAGAGAGAGAGAGAAATTTGATCAAAATTTTCTAACCCCTCCAAATGGGGGAGAGCACCCCCTATATATAGAAAATCAAGGTCTAGGCTTGAAATCATCCTACCATACATGTGTATGGAGATGCACTTCAGTGAATAACAGCTGGCACAGCTGGCAAACAAATATCTTAAAAAGGAGACAAATGGCCATCGGACACTATTAGTGGCCGTCGGCCACCACAAGTAGCCGACAAGAACAACTAGTGGCTGACAACGCCTAGGACTGGCCGACAAGTTCCCTCCCTCTTCCAGGTAGGAGGCAATAAGGTTTTGGTCAAAAAACAAGCACAAAACAAATAGGTTTAGAGGCTCAAAGACAAGGCGTTCCACCGAGGACTTCGGGCGCTTAAAACGAACACAAACAAGCACAATCATCGAGTGCACAAACGATGATGTCCAAGTATTGAGGACGGTCAAAAATGGGGTGTCTACAGTTGCCCCTCTTTGACAGAACTTGGAAGTCATAAAATGACGGGAGTGAATGTCAAAGCCCAAAGACGACCCATTTTTGACAAGGCCGAAGACTTAGACAAACAAACAAGCACAACAAAGAACGGTTAGGCACGCAGGCTACCTACGTATCCCTTTGCAAGGAGTTAAACCAGTGTAGTTCTGGGGCAAGATGCAAATGATATGCACGATGCAACAACATAAATTATGATCATGCAATAAGGCTGTAATGAAACATCTATATGCAAGCGTTATGCAAAGAAATGCTACAGTAATCTCATACATAAAAGAAGTAAGTAAATGAGCCAAACCACATTTCATGCAGAAAAGATGCAAGAAAATTATGCAATCTTAACTACCCCTCGCACAGAGAAGGCAAAGAATAAAACAATTCATCGGGCGCACCCGAGGTGCCAATCAAGATTCCAACGCATTGCCCGCGTGAGAAGAAAGATGATGCAAACACGGGGACATACCCAAATATTTTAAACTGAAGCATTCTAATGCGTCACACACGAGAGAAGAAAAGGCAATGAGAACATCGGGATGCACCCAAATGTCTCTAACTGAAAGCGTCCGAATGCGTCGCACGCGAGAGGAGAAAGAGAGTGGTGTAAACACCGGCCGTACCCAAATGTTTCTAATCAAAGCGTCCAAACGCGTCGCATGCGAGAGGAGAAAGGGAGTGGTGTAAACACCGGGCGCACCCAAATGTTTCTAACCGAAGAATCCTAACGCGTCGCGCGCGAGAGGAGAAAGAGAGTGGTGTAAAGACTGGGCGTACCCAAATGTTTCTAACCAAAGCGTCCCAACGCGTCGTGCGCAAGAGGAGATAAGGCAATGAGAACACCGGGACGCACCCAAATGTCTCTAACTGAAAGCGTCCTAACTCGTCGCATGCGAGAGGAGAAAGAGAGTGGTGTAAACATTGGGCGTACCCGAATGTTTTTAACCAAAGCGTCCTAACGCATCACACGCGAGAGGAGAAAGAGAGTGGTGTAAACACAGGGCGCACCCGAATGTTTCTAACCGAAAGAAGGTGTGGTATAAGCATCGAAACATGTCCAAATGCTTCTAACCGGGAGTGGTATAAATGTTGGAACACGTCCCAATGTTTCTAACCAAAACAGGGTGTGGTATAAGCATCGGACTACGTCCAAATGCTTCTAACCGAAAGAAGTGGTGTAAACACCGGGCATACCCGAATGTTTCTAACCAAAAGGAGTAGTGTAAACACCTGGCGTACCTGAATGTTTCTAATCAAAGCGAGTATTTTGAAGGATATGAATGATTTTACCTAGAACTCCTCTGAATGAGCTGTACATACAATATCGTGCCTGCATAAGAAAGAGACTTAACAAGCATAACACAGTAAGAGTGCATGTTCTACGTAAGGTTAGCAAAGCATTCAATGCAGTAATGACAAAAGCATGTTCTATTCAAGAGACAGAGAAATTCATATCCTACGCAATAGGATAGTATGCATGCAATGGCCAATTGCGAAAATGCATGTTCAATATGAGATTAACAACATGCTCGATGCAAAATACCGAATAAAGAAATACACGTTCTATGCAATGACACGACTCAATCGTAACCTCCGATTTACCTCTTGGAAGAGTCACAATATATTTCAAAAGGATATACCTCGTTCATGTTGACTAGTGATGAGTCACACACCGAAGACATGGTTCGAAACTTCCGCAAAGACACTTCGAGCTAAAAAGTGAACATTCCTTGCATTTTCTTGAGAACCAAGGGCACAAAACAACAACAAAACACACAGGGAGAACACTGGGAGGCCGTCGACCACCCTAGAGAGGTGTCGGCCACCTGTAGACCACTTATGAATGGTGGCAGTCGGCCATTTTGGTCTTTTTGCATATAGATCTTTAAGTACACATCTGCAAGCCTCATTTCCTCACACCTCTATTGCTGAAATTGCTTCCTCTTCCTCCCTAGACACTTTTCCCTTATAGATCCGAGCTTTATACGTATTTTCCAACACCCCAAGTGAAGTTGATTCGCTAAAACCTCTCGATTTCCTCAGTTTTGAACCGATTGGAATTTGTTTTCGGTGTTTTTTTCTTCATTTTCGCCACTTGAGGTTTGTTTCCCTTGAGTTTCTCTTGGGTTTGGCGCCTGTTCCCGGGCTTTGACTTTTTTTCTCATTTTCTCTCTCCAGGAGTTGACTTTTGGCATTTTCTACCTATTTTGCTCATTTTCGCCTACTTTTCTCACCTTCCTTCCAGATGGCAGACGACATTTTCCATGACGGAGGTTCTCCAGGGATGGAGGGAGATCCCGAGCATATACCACTACCACCCAGAGTCCGACCCTTCGACCTAGCGACATATCACCCAGAGGTGCATGTACTACCTCCCGATACAGTCCGTCATTTCTGCGAATTCGCATGAGGCGCACCAGACGATCTCTTGCTGCGAGAGCCAGAGTCTCACTTATCCTACGACGACTCTGAGGTACGCATTGTTTCCCTAAGTTTTTCGCGATGTACTTTGCATTTCCTGTATAGCTCGCATTTTTGCACTGTATTTCATCTGTTCATCCCAAACATATTCATGCACTGTATTTCTTACACTGTCTTTCATCCGCTTACTCTGATCACATCCACGCACTGTATTTCTAACACTGCCTTTCATCTGCTCATTCTGAACACAGGTGGACTCTCGTTTTACCCGAGGATATGGGACCACATCTATGAGAGCGTGGTACGTGGACCTCCTCGCTGGTGTTTGTCAGATCGTCGATGAGGCCGGATTTGGCTTATTCTGCATGGGGCTATCGCATCTCATGGCGAGCAGGCCCCTACTTGGCGCGCTGGTAGAGAGATGGTGGGACACCACTAACTCTTTCTATTTCTCTACCACGGGAGATATAACGATGACCCCTTACGATTTTGCTATGCTCACGGGCATTGAGTTAGGAGGCCAACTGATCCCATATGATACTGACATGGGTGAGTGGGAGGCCGCCTGGATCTACTTGCTGGGGGCACGACCACCTATCTTCCAATTGAGAAGTGTTCAGTACAGCTGGTTTGCAGACCAGTTCAGAGGGACAGCTCCGGAGACTGTAGAGGAGATCGAGCAGTATGCCAGTGGCTTCTTGATGTTCCTCTTTGGCACTACCTTGTTCGCCGACAAGGCGAACACAGTCGGGCTATATCTTTTGAGTGCTTTGGTGGACTTGTCTCAGGTCTGGCATTACAACTGGGGCGACGCTAGCATCGCTACTTTATATTGCTACATGAGCTTGACGTCCCGTAGGAGCGGGAACAGAGTCGATGGCTATTGAAGAGCCTAGGAGCTATGTTTTACTTTTCTACTTTGCACTCTCTGCCGTGCTTTCCGCTTTGCACTTTTTGGACACTGCACACACACAGTCTGATCTCTACTTTGTATTTGTACTTTCTGTAACCTTCACTACACACCTTACTTTCTGCATTCTCTCTGTATTCTGTATTCTCTGGACATTGCACACATACTCTGCTTTCTGCATTATCTGTGTTTAAACAGTACTCACTGTCTCTCTTTTGCCTTTTATAGCTATGGGTGTATGCCTATTTTTTGACACTTGCCCTAGAGCCGGAGGTCGAGATGCCTCCTAGGGTGCCATACTCTCACTGGTACAATGGGAGATGCCAGCCAAGGACTCGAGAGACCCTTTCATTTTTTCGCCGGTATTTTGATACAGTGAAGGCAGCAGAGGTAATTCAAAACCTACAGTTCTTTCTATCTTCGGCTCCGATTCATATTACATATCCAATCGCAACTAACAATCTGTGTATTTGATGTCTGCAGATCTCATGGCAGCCCTGGGCGACGATGCCGGAAGGTGTCAGATATGAGTTCGCCGGTGCTTGGGGCGTTTCTCATTATCGGCTCGTGCTTGAGGGACCGATAGGCCGAGCCTGGTTCCTAGGCGAGCGCTTCCTGCTCCAGATGGGACTTCGTAGTTTCTTCATTCAAGCTCTATTTTTTGCCACAAATGGAGCCATTCTTTGCCAAAAATACTCTCAACTTGGATTGTAACTTCAGATGGCTCGAAAAAAGTGAATTTCTGGGGTTTCGGGATAAATACACTATTCCCACTAAGTCGTACCCCACTGTGTTTTCCGTTCCTTCGCGCCACAGCTAGATGTTGGAACCTGGTTACTCATGTTTTTAGCTTTGGGGGACAAGAAATATGTCCAACAATTGAAGAGTTCCAAGTTTTGATGGAATCCCGACGTGACGTTGAAATCTTGCCCCAGTTCCGTTTTAGTCACATCCAGGCTTTAGAAAGGATGTGTGGGCTCACTTTACACGATGCCTGATCTTTGGTTCACAATAGAGAGC
The DNA here is from genome assembly GCF_004153795.1 of Camellia sinensis. Lineage (NCBI taxonomy): Eukaryota > Viridiplantae > Streptophyta > Magnoliopsida > Ericales > Theaceae > Camellia > Camellia sinensis. The sequence goes on from NW_021025597.1 coordinate 903,038, forward strand.
TGGATATTTCCTGTCTCATTCATCGATTTTCTAACGCCGATGACCGCGGCGATAGTCTTTGGAAAAGTTTTCGACAGCATGCCCATTGCTTGTGTATGTTGGCTCATTTCCTACTTGCCCCCTGTTCCGGGGGGTCTAGCATTTGCTTGATTGAAGTGGCACAAGGTTTAAAAGAGTGCAAGAGCTGTATTGGCTTGACAGTGGCCGAAACTTTGATGGGCTTGGATGCTTTCCATAGGCGGGAGACAACCAAATTTGCAGGAAGCCCATTACTTTTGCAGGTAATGTTTCCCACTCTTCTTACATGTGTTTCTCACATCACTCAGCCTTCAGGCTCTGTTTTTCTCTCAAAACCCTTTCTTACTTTTTCCTCTACGTACACCTCTCTATTCTTTAATCTCTCTTATTTTTCATCCCTCCCTAGATATGGCTCATGGACAAGTTGAAGGTAGTGGACCCTTGCTCTACATATTCAGTATGAGGTCATTGCTTTCGTCAACGGCTGGATAATTTCCCGAATGAGGGATGGTGGTGCCACTGAATGTGCAATAGGTCCGCTATTGGCATTGCTTGGCGTTGCCCCTAGTTTGATCTGCCCGAGATGAGCTACAGCATGGCTCGACAACTCAGTGTTCAGCTGATTGGCTTGACAGACTGTGCCTTCTACTTTCCATTCCGGTTTAGGCGTTAGTTCAGACACGACTAGATTTGCCTAGAAGAGGGGGTAGAGTACCCGGCTTCATTTCCAATCTGAGGTGCACAGCTAGCTCGATATCCCACTGCATGGAGGATAGAGAGAACTTCTAACTCCTGCTCCCAATTTCAGTTGCACTCTTTTTGGCGAATGCATAGCTTGGCTTGAAGAAGAGGCACAAATCGGGCCTACTTTAGCATCTGAAACGTCCACAAGCTCTAGGAGGGGACACAGGAACACCTGACTCATCTTTGCCTCAAGTTTATTGTTTTGATCTCACTTTCAAGTTTTCCTTTGAATGTAATAAAAAGCAACTTTGATATGTATCAAGAGTTAGAGAACTTTGTATTGAAATCAATGAAATTGAAGTTGTGGGCACTGGAAATTTTCCTTTTGGTCAAAAAATGGTCTAAGTTGTAAAAAGATTAATTTGATCAAAATCAACTTTTATTAAAACTTATCAAAACCATTTTCGATAAACATCACAACTGGACACGCCAGGACTCTATCCTCAAGATGTACAACCCTGAATCCAGAAAATGAAAAATTGCTCCTTGCCTGAATAGCACTGCACTGTACTGAAGCAAGCTCTCATAGTGAAGATCACAACCGAACTCTTGGTTACAGAAATGACAAAGATGCCTTAAACAATCTCATGGACAGAACAGTTGAGTTTGAAGTGTATAGGGCTGGACTTCAGAATGAAGTTGCCTACGTATCCCGAAGATAGGAATCAAGCCTTACGTAGTTCGGTTCGGGTTCACTCAGGTATTAACATTCTCCTTTTGCGCTCTAACTTTTCCCAAGGCTGCCCTTTTTGGGTTTTCAACCTTGCGAGCTCAGTTTTTCTTATTTTAAATTTTTTGTGCTCTAACTTTTTCCTAGGTCGCCCTTCTGGGTTTTCGGCCTAGCGAGATGCTCAAGGATAGTATTTCTTGAACTTGTCCATGTTGATTGGTTGGAAAAATTAGAGGCCATCTAGGTCCATAAGAATAACAGCTCGACCCGACCATATTGATTTCATGATGTAAGGACCAGTTCAATTAGGTCTGAACTTGCCCCTAGGGTCATGGATGGGAGCCTGGTTGTCTTTGAGCACCAAATCCACTTCCTTCAGATTCTTGGACTTAACTTTCTTGTTAAAAGCCCTACCAATTCTGCGTTGATAACCTTGGACATGGTACAGTGCTTTCAGCCTCCTCTCATCGAACAACATAAGTTCCTTGAAACTGCTCTGCTACCAATCTGATTTTGCTATTTGGCACTCAGCCATAAACCGCAACGACGGAACCTCAATTTCAATCGGCAGAACCGTTTCCATTCCATAAACAAGAGAATACGGAGTTGCCCCAGTAGATGTCCGAATTGATGTTTTGTAGTCCCAAAGAGCAAATGGCAATTTGACTGGCCAATCCCTGTAAGTTTCCACCATCTTCTATAGAATATGCTTTATGTTCTTGTTGGCGACCTCAACAGCTCCATTGGTTTGTGGCCGATATGTGGATGACATATGAAAAGCCACGTTGTATTTCTCTTACAAGTTGATCACTTCTTTCTTAAAGTGGGAACCATTGTCTGAAATGATCTCATTTGGGACCCCATAACGACAAATAAGATTATTCCTGATGAACTTGGCTACGTGCGACGCTTTAAGCACTGCATAAGATTGGGCCTCGACCCACTTTGTAAAGTAGTCTATTGCCACCAGGATATACTCATGCCCGTTTCACCCCTTCGGAGTAACTGCCCCAATAACATCAATTCTTCAAACTGAAAAAGGCCATGGTAAAGTCATGTTGTACAACATTGACAGTGGGATATTCATGTGATTGGCATGAATTTCGCATTTGTGGCATCGCCGAACAAAATCGATACAATCCTCCTCCACGGTTGACCGGTAATAACCCTGTCTGAGAATCTTCCAAGCTAGCATCACCCCGCTCATGTGCGAATCGCATTCTCTTCCCTGATGATAAACTGAGCGGCCATTTACCGTATTGCCTTTTTATCTTTGGCATTTGCCCCTGGTGGATAAGCCTTCTTTTTAAGAAGTTCCAGATATCATGATACCAGGGAATCTGATCTTATACTTCATCTATTGCGGTGATCAACTCGTAGGTCGGCACATACCTCTGTTCAATAATGATCAGATGCATCCGGACTCCCAAAGGGATGTCTATCATAAAAGATAGAGTTGATAAAGCGTCAGTGAACCTATTGTTGTCTCTTCACAGATGCATGAAGGTTAGCTTCTCAAACCTAGGAATCATAACATCTAGGGTTTGGTGATAGATTTTCATCTTTTCTTCCTTAACCTTCCACTCTCCTTTTGCTTGGGACACAACCAAGTTCGAGTCCCTAATGACGTCCAACTGTTTTGCCCCAAGTTCCAGGCCGATTGCCAGTCCAACGATACATGCCTCGTATTCTGCTTCGTTGTTAGATACCTTGAACCAGAGTTTGAAGGCTAAAGGTATATGGGAATTGTCGGGTGCTATCAGCAACACTCCTATCCTATAACCGTACTAGTTAGACGATTTGTAAAAGTACATGGTCCAAATCTCTTCCTCGACTTGCAGAATAGCCTCATCTGGGAATAGATATTCTACTGCTTCGCCTCCCTCCACTGGGTGATCTTCCAGGAACTTAGCTACCGCTACCGCTCTTCCCTTAACAGACTTGTGAGTCACATATTTTAGATGAAATTCGGAGAGAAGAAGCAACCAACGGGCTAGCCTACCCGTAAGCACTGGTCTCTCGAAGAAATATTTGATAGGATCTAATCTCGAAACTAGAATTACGGAGTGAGCTAACAGGTAGTGCCTCAACTTCTTGGTGGCCCATACCAAGGCTAAGTAAGCCTTCTCCAGCAGAGTGTAACGGGTCTCATATTCCAACATCTTCTTGCTCAGGTAATAGATGGCTTTCTCCACTCTATCCTCAAATTCCTGTGTAAGCATGCAGCCCATTGTCTTGTTGGTTATTGATAGATACAAAATCAACGGCTTCCCTGGCTCTGGCAATGTCAACACGGGCGGGTTCTGGAGGTACTACTTGATCTGCTCAAAAGCAACCTGGCATCGATCATACCATTAGAATTTCTTTCCTTTCTTTAGGAGACCAAATAGTGGTTCACAAGTCAAGGTTAATTTTGCAATAAACCGTCTTATGAATTGCACTTTACCCAGAAAGCCTCGCATCTCCTTTTCAGTCCTTGGTGGTGGCATTTCTAGGATGGCCTTGATTTTGGAAGGATCAACCTCAATGCCCCTCTGTGCGATCAAGAACCCTAACATTTTTCCTGCTGTGACACCGAAAGTGCATTTCTGTGGATTCAGTCACAACCGATATTCCCTGATCCGTTGGAAAAAAAATTTCAAGGCGGTGTAGTGGCCCTCTGTTTCCTTGGACTTGACACTCGTGTCGTCCACGTATACCTTAACCTCTTTGTGGATCATATCATGCAAGATCATGGTCGCAGCCCATTGATAAGTAGCCCCAGTATTTTTCAGACCGAACAGCATCACCCTGTAGCGGTAGGTTCCCCATGACGTGGTGAAGGCAGTATTTTCTCTGTTCTTAGGTGCCATTATGATCTAGTTATACTGGGAAAACCCATCCATAAAGGAGAGCAATGCATGGCCTGCGGTGAAGTCCACCAATTCGTCGATGTATGGTAGAGGAAAGTCGCCCTTCGGACTAGCTTTGTTCAAATCTCTGAAATCCACACATACCCGAATTTTGCCATCCTTCTTCGGCACTAGAACAATGTTGGCCAAGCAAGTAGGATACTGAGATACTAGCAAAAACTATGCATCTATCTGCTTGGTGACTTCTTCCTTGATTTTCAAAGCCCAATCCGGGTATATTCTTCGAAGCTTCTGTTTGACGGGTTGGGCCTCCGGGTCAAGAGGGATTATAACAGCGCCCGCGTGGGACCTCGTGCTACAGTTCGGACTCGATTTGTGTCACGGTTCTTAATCTGAACCAAAGAGTCCAAATCTGGCAAATCGTTTTGAGAAACAGATTTTTGAAAAAGTAGTGCCAAACATGGACTGCTTTGCCAGATACAGAGTCGCCACCTAAATATTTTAAAATGGGGAAATTTAGGAAACCCTGACTCATACTTGCTTAAAAGTACATCCCATGATTAGGCCATGATTTTTGTGTGTGTTGGCTTGGTTCCATGGAGCATTTAGCATTGTTTTTCCATGCTTAAAATCTGTTGGTTATCAACTTGTCATGTTTAGCATGTTTGATAGAGTTGCTTTGTATTTTGCTTGGAGGCCTTGAGCATTTTGACCTCTAGCATGCATGGTTGTGTTTACCCTCTTGATTTGGCATCATCTAGGGTCATATTTTAGTCCAAGAATCATGCTTGTATGTGTGCATGCATGGCCTCTTTCATGCCTTGAAGATGTGTCCTCTTATGCCTAAGAATGAGCCTTAGTGTATTTGCTTCATGGGGATATCTTAGTTGCCATATTAGGAGCTTTTGGGGTCCTATTTTGCATGCATAGATTCTATTTTTTACTTGTCTTGATCATGCATGAGTGGTCATGTCATTGAAGGTAAGTTGCCTCCTTTTGTGTCTTAACTTTGGGACCATGAATTTCTTGTTAACATGAGTTGATTGCCTATCATTTTAAGCACTTTTGGTCACTGTTTTGAGGAGGGTAAGGGTCTGTCCCTTTGCCATTTTTAAGCCCTTCTGTATGCTTGCTCCATGTGTGTTGGATAGTTGTTCCATTAAGCTTTGTGTAGCACATCGATCCCATAGTCAATTTGGTCCATGTTTGCACCATTTTTGTACCTTGTATGCTTAGCATTGTACATTGTCATGTTGGTTGCATAATGTTTGTTGTGCTTTATATCTTGGTGGCATGATGTATTTGAGCCTTGTTGAGCATTACATGCATTGCATTCACTTGGCTTGGGGTGTCAAACTAAGTTCGGGAATCAAGGACCATTCATACTTCAAGTGATGCAATGCGCCTTGATTCTCGGTCATCGGGACCTTTGACTCTAACTTGATAAGGCCTCGGTTTTTCATGTTGTTTGTTGCATGCATTTTCATATCAAATGGCAAATTCGACCCTTTGACTCATCACGTACCATTGATGATTCAAGGATCGAAAGTCATGCTTCTTTGAGTTCGAAATATGATAAGAAGTAGGACCATGCTTACATGTGTCCAAAAACCCCATACTATGCACTGCCTGTCCTCTGTTGCTGTCAGATTGTCTGTTGCAGGAATTTTATGCCGACCGGCAGAATTTAGTGCCGACCGGACACTATCTGGAGTGCCGATGAACCTGATAAAGTGCCGACGGGAATTTTTGAGTGCGGTGGCAATTCTGTCTGGCCGTGGTGCTCTGCAGATGCAGAGAGCTTGTTCCAACACTTTGGAAATTTTTAGAAGACAAGGCAGTACAAACAGAAGCGACAAGAGCATAGTACGGGTTTTTCGGGCAGGGACGGATTCGAGCATGCATCATCTGCGCGCCCCGAGGCAGAGGCTGTGGCCACCTCTTTATTCTTTTGCTTCCTCTTTTTTAGTTAATTAGGAAATTTGTATAATTTTATTTGTTCATTATTTTGGGACTGTAATATTAATTCGACCTCTGAGTGAGGTAAACATGTAAAGTGTGGGTGAGTGGTGTGTATGTCTTCCAATCCCCATTTCTTCTTCCTTTTATTTACCAGCTTATGATGGTAGAATTAGGGCATTTTTTGAAATTAACATACCTTATGATATGCATGCGTGCATCATAGCATCTGTTAACATGCACCGGGCTCGGTACATCATGCTAACCGCATTCGTATTTTCAAATTCAAAAATTGAATACATGAATTAGTTGGTTGCATATCGTATGCCATATCTAGGTTAAACGAGCCTAACTAGAATTGCACCTTGTATGTGTTGCATTAGGCAAAATAACATGAACTAGGACATCACATTTGCTAACTAGTTTATTGTTTTTGGCACGGAGTACAATGTAAGTATTTTTGCTTAGCATCCAGCATGCGTGTGAATGTTGCCATAATAGTATGCTTGCCATGCGGCTAAGTGCTTATATGAGATAAACTGCTTGAATGCCTGTGGGTGGAGGTCAAATTGCTTAAATTGGGATAATGCGTTAAAACTGTGAATTTTAAGCCCACTAGATAGTGGCAAAACCATCTTTTTCAAAAGCCCATTGAAGGTGGCAAAATCTGCATATTAGCCTACTTGCGAGTAGCAAACCATTTTCAAAACAAACATGAAATGTTTTGTTCCAATTTGGGTAACTTGGTCTATACTTGTTTGCTGCGCGCACAACATAGTAATTCTAGGCTAATAACCGGATTAAGAACACATAACGTTTTCAAAATTGGATATCACGGTTAGTAGAGGCCGGTCTTCGGACCGGGCGAAAGGGGGTGCTCATAGCTGACCTTCCCCGATCGTACCCAAGCTCCCGAGCCGAGACAACTCCGGTGATGACGGACATGTGGGCCTTGGCACC
>NW_021025597.1:911904-964171 GCF_004153795.1 Camellia sinensis
CAGGGTTTAACGTGCTTTTCACATTAAACCCCAATATTTTAATTTTAACAATTTAAATCCTGAATTTTTAACTGTGTCCCAAAATTGACCCTCCGTCTATTTTCGTTTATTTTTGTTAACTTTTTACACTTATTTGATACGCATGTCACTTTTTCATTCATCCATAATTATTATAATTATTTTATTTATAAATTACCTTCTTTTTTTCTATCAGTTCTCTCTCTCTTTCTCTCTCTCTCTTTCTTCCAAGATGAACGATCGCCGACCTCCAGATGCCCCATCGTGGACCTCCGTCCGTTCGCCGACCTTTGCGCCGTTTGTTGACCTCCAGATGCCCCATCACCCCTCTCTCTCTCTCTCTCTCTCTCTCTCAAATTCACAAATCCTTCATCGCCGCCTTGACCTCTACTATCAAAGATCTGCAACTCTTCGTCGTCAACTCCTCTGGCACCGTCGTTTTTCTCTAAAATCGATCAGACTCCCAATCGTTCCTTTTTGAAATCGATTGGACTCATCGTTCATCTCTAAAATCGATTGTTTATCATTATTAACTTCCCTACTATGAAAGCTTCGGTAGAGATCAAGCAAAGAGGTTCGAAGGTCTGTCTCAGATCGCGAAGGTCAAAGGCAATCCGCCACTCCCCCGCTCTTGGATCCGAACCCCCTCTTTCTTCTTTGATTGATTTTTTAGCCCTCTTTTCTTCTTAATCTTCTTTTGTTCTATTTTCACATTACCTTTCATTGTTCCACCACCACCAGCTTTTACCAAGCTCGACGTGGAAATCCATTCACCGTTGGGTCTCTCTTTTTTATCTATTGAAGCAATGTTTTCCCGAAAGAGTTTCCAGTAGAGTATAGCGAGGAAGAAGAGACAGGCGATGGTGAGGGCTCCAACGAGAACGGGTGGGATGAGGTTGAAATGGGGATGTGGGTTATGTAGGGGGGAAGTCGGTGGGTGGTTCCGACGGTTGCAACGTCGGAAAATCTTGGAATAGTGGTGAACGAAAAGTGAATATAAAAAGGGTCTATTTATGTGTAGGGATGACAATTTGAACCCGGCCCGATGGGGACTCGACCCCTCGACCCCTGTTTATATACATAAGAAGAATATCATAACTGCCTATATCTATTCTATATCTAACATACTCTAATAGACTCAACTACTATAACAAGATACGGTTCTGTGAATGGTGAACAAGATACAGCTATGTAAACTAATGCTATGCTACTCCTCAGCCTCATAAGTCCTACTGCTCCACTTTATCAGATACACCTGAGGACAGCTCCATAACCTTATCAGGCCCCCCTTAAGCGAAGAGACCGATCAGTGGACAAGGGCTTAGTAAGAATGTCAGCAATTTGATCCACAAAAGAAACATGCTTAACAATGACTTGTTTAGCAGCAACTTGCTCCCAAATGTAATGATAATCCATAACAATATGCTTGGACCTGGCATGAAATACTAGGTTAGAAGCAAGAGAGATAACATATAGGTTGTCACACCAGAGTGTAGGAGTAGAGGAAGGAAGATGTAATTCATGGAGAAGTATATAAAGCCATGCGAATTCAGCAACTGCTTGAGCAAGAGCTCGATATTCTGCTTCAGTGGATGAATGTGAGACTGTGCACTGTTTCTTTGCAGTCCAAGAAACAAGATTTGAACCAAGAAAAACACAATAACTAGTGGTTGATTTCCGATCTATGACACTCTTACTCCAATCTGAATCTGAGTAAGCATGAAGATCTAAAGAACTAGGAGCAAAATGTAAACCATAATCCAAAGTCCCTTGAAGATATCGCAAAAGCCACTTAACAACATTGAAATGAGCCACAGTAGGGGCACACATGAATTGGCAAGCATGATTAATAGCAAATGAGAGATCAGGTTGAGTAATAATAAGATACTGTAAAGCCCCAACAATACTTCGGTATAGATTAGGTTCAGAAAAAGAAAGGAGAGTATCACTGGGAAGAGAAGACTTAATGGCCATAGGAGAAGCATAGGACTTGTAGTTGGTCATGCCTGCCTTAGCAAGAATCTTAAGAGCATACTTTTGTTGAGATAAAATAGGCCATCAGGAGTGGAGTGAACAGAAATACCAAGAAAGTAAGAAAGATTGCCCAATTCCTTTATAGAAAAGGCTGAGTGCATATGCTGGACTAAAGAGGCAATTTTCTTAGAATCATTACTAGCAATAAGAATTGTCCCGATTTTATTGAAATAATGCACGAAAGTTTTGCACCGTGATATCAAAGCTTTTCAAGAAAAACTACTAGAAATAGGATTTTAAAGAAATTTGAGGATACAAAAAGTGAATTATTTGACATCTTTAAAAATTTGAATTGAAGAGTTTGTTTTAATATCTGATCTATGGTCAAATAATGGTTTAGAATATCAATGTATTACTGTATATTTTATTGATAATGATTGAAAATTAAATAAAAGAATTATTTCATTTAAATTAGTTGAACTTCCATATACTGTCATTCGCTTTGTGTAAAAATAAGAAATGTATTATATAAGTAGACTTTACAAAATAAAATATTTACAATTAATTTAGATAATGTAACATATTATAATCAAACTGTAACTCGTTTAAAATCAATTTTACAATTACTTGTCGATAGTGATTTATTTTATGTTCGTTGTTGTGTCCATATTTTAAATTTAATTGTTAAAGAAGCTATACATGTATACAAGACTTCTGTACTTGTAATAAAAAATACAGTTGTTACAATTATGTCTCCTGCTAATCGAATTTCAAAATATAGAAAAAATTGTCAACGAGAAGGTATGCCAATTAAAAAATTAATTTTAGGTATAGATAGTAGGTGGAATTCAATGTATAATATGTTAAAAAGAGCTTGTAAACAAAGAAGAGTAATAGATTTATTTTTTGCAACAACATCAATAAGAGGAGTATTGACTCCTACAGAACTTAATTGGCGTCTAGTAACCTTGTATAAAGATTTTTTAAAAGTTTTTAATATTTCAACAAAATTATTTTCTTATATATATATATATATTTTCCCACTTCATCATTTGTTTTACATATAATTGATCGTAGGTGTAAAGAAATTAGTTTACAAGAATTTTTAAAACGTATTTTTGTTGATCATGAAGAAGATGTGTAATTTCTATTTCTTATTTCAATGAATCAATCATATACAACAACTTTGTTTATATACATAAGAAGAATATTATAACTGCCTATATCTATCCTATATCTAACATACTCTAACAGACTCAACTACTATAACAAGATAAGGTTCTGCGAATGGTGAACAAGATACAGTTATGTAAACTCATGCTATGCTACTATTCAGCCTCATAAGTCCTACTGCTCTACTTTGTCAGATACACCTGAGGACAGCTCCATAACCTTATCAGGCCCCCCTTAAGCGAAGAGACCGATCAGTGGACAAGGGCTTAGTAAGAATGTCAGCAATTTGATCCACAAAAGAAACATGCTTAACAATGACTTGTTTAGCCGCAACTTGCTCCCAAATGTAATGATAATCCATAACAATATGCTTGGACCTGGCATGAAATACTAGGTTAGAAGCAAGAGAGATAGCAGATAGGTTGTCACACTAGAGTGTAGGAGTAGAGGAAGGAAGATGTAATTCATGGAGAAGCATATGAAGCCATGCTAATTCAGCGGCAGCTTGAGCAAGAGCTCGATATTCTGCTTCAGTGGATGAATGTAAGACTGTGCACTGTTTCTTTGCAGTCTAAGAAACAAGATTTGAACCAAGAAAAACACAATAACTAGTGGTTGATTTTTGATCTATGACACTCTTACGCCAATCCGAATCTAAGTAAGCATGAAGATCTAAAGAACTAGGAGCAAAATGTAAACCATAATCCAAAGTCCCTTGAAGATATCGCAAAAGCCACTTAACAACATTGAAATGAGCCACAGTAGGGGCACACATGAATTGGCAAGCATGATTAATAGCAAATGAGAGATCAGGTTGAGTAATAATAAGATACTGTAAAGCCCCAACAATACTTCGGTATAGATTAGGTTCAGAAAAAGAAAGGAGAGTATCACTGGGAAGAGAAGACTTAATGGCCATAGGAGAAGCATAGGACTTGTAGTTGGTCATGCCTGCCTTAGCAAGAATCTTAAGAGCATACTTTTGTTGAGATAAAATAGGCCATCAGGAGTGGAGTGAACAGAAATACCAAGAAAGTAAGAAAGATTGCCCAATTCCTTTATAGAAAAGGCTGATTGCATATGCTGGACTAAAGAGACAATTTTCTTAGAATCATTACCAGCAATAAGAATGTTATCCACATATACTAGCAACAACATAACAGAGTGAGAAGAAGAATGAATGAAAAGAGAGAGAACAGATTTGCTATTGATAGAAGAAAGAAGAAAAGAGGAAAATGTGGAATACCAAGCTCTTGGAGCTTGTTTTAAGCCATACATGGCCTTACTCAATTTGCACACATGAGAATGAAATTTAGAATCTTCAAACCCTGGTTGCTGAACCATATATACTCCCTCTTCAAGTACACCATGCAAAAAGGCATTAGAAATATCCAACTGTTTGATTTGCCAATTAAAATGAAGAGCTAGACCGAGGAACACTCAAATGGTAGGATGTTTAGCCACAGGGCTAAATGTGTCATGATAATCAATGCCTTCATCTTGCGAATAGCCTTTAGCAACAAGTCTAGCTTTATGTCGAGCAATTATGCCATCAGAATTTTTCTTAAGACGAAAAACCCATTTACATCTAATAGCTTGTTTGTGAGATGGCAGAGGAACTAAAGTCCAAGTCTATTGTTTGTACAAGGCTTGAAATTTATCATTCATAGCTGTAGACATCCCCGAACGTCCCGGGAGGGAATCCTGTTTTGTTCATTGGGCTCACTACAGTTCGGACTCAAATGTCATGGTTCTTAATTTGATCTCGCAAAGTGCAATGCGAGATTGATAAATCACCAAAGAGTCCAGATCCGACAAATCGTTTTGAAAAACTAATTTTTAGAAAAAAGTGCCAAACATGGACTGCTTTGCCAGATACAGAGTCGCCACCTAAATATTTTATTTTGGAGGAATTTAGGAAATCCTGACTCGTGCCTAAGGCCACGTGTTCATTATCACCAAAGTTGCCTCGGCTCGGGAACTTGGGTACGATTGAGGAAGGTCATTTCATGAGCACCCCCGCTCGCCAGATCGAAGATCGACCACTACTAAGCATGATATCAAGTTTTTGAAAACACATGTGCTCTTATTCCGGTTTATTAGCCTAGAATTACTATGTGATGCGCACAGCATACAAATATACTGGATCATTTGAGTTGGAACAAAACATTTCATGTTTGTTTATTTGAAAGATGGTTTGATGGTGCTACTCGCAAGTAGGCTAAGACGTGGATTTGCCACCCTCAAGTGGGCTTAAAACTCTCAATTAGTGAATTGTTCCAATTCAAATAACCCAACCTTCACCCACAGACATTCATGCAGTTATATCACATAAGCAAATAGCCTTATGGTAAGCATGCTATCATGGCAGTCACTCACACGCATGCAAGGATGCTAAAGCATAAATACTTACCGAGTACTCCAATCTAAAGAAAGAAGCTAATTAGAAATCATGCATGAACCCTAACTATGCTGATATGCTTAATGCAACACATGCAAAAATGTAACTAAGATAGGCTCAGCTATTCTAAAATGGCATATGAAATGCAACAATTGATACACGTATTCAACTCAGAATTGAAATACAATGCAGTTAGTATGATGCGCCGAGCCCGTTGCATGTGAGACAGATAAATGGATGCAAACATGCGAGCATAAGTATGCTAATTGAAACGTGCCCTAAACTAACCATGATAAGCTGGTAAATAAAAGGGAGAAAGACGTGGGGTTGGAAGACATGCATCACACACACACGCATACTTATTACAACATTGCCCTCCTCGGAGGGTCCGAATGAATAATACAGAATAAACTAGCTAATCTAAGATAATTAAACTAATTATTACACAACATTAATTAATTAACGAATTAACTAAGTAAGTAAGGAAACTAGCATGCAAATTAAACAAAATGGACTGCCTCAGCTCCGTTCCGAATGATAGGGATGCATGCATGCTCAAGTCGCCTTATCGGGAAATCCATCGCGATGCCCTGATTTGCCTCTATTTGCAACTGGTCCCAGAACACTGTACAAAGCTCCAGAAGGCTGCTGACCAGTTTTTGCTGCTGGTTTCCGATTTGCTGCAACAGAGAGCGAGAAAGGGGCATGGCAAAGTATTTTCAACATATATGTGTATGACCACTCTCCCCATCATTGCACAAGCTCCAGGGAGTGTAGTTTTCGATCCTCGTGCCACTAATTATGCATCTCGATGCATGATGGCTGAGGAGTCGGATTGCACGACTCGATGTAAAATGAATGCATATATAAACACAACAAGGCCTAAACTCCATCATGGGTAATCCGGAGTGTCGGCGACCGAGAATCGAGGCACGTTTTATCACTTGGAGTACGAAACATCCCTTGTTTCCCGTGTTTGGACTAAACCCTATTCCAAACACAATGCAATATACATGGCATACACAATACGACTAGCATACAACCCTAAACGCAATGCAACCTAATCATGCTAGCTTGCGAGGGACGATATGCAAACATGCAACTAACATACACAATGCTATGAACTAAGAATGGCATACTCAATGCATATACGAAGACGGACATGCACGAAGACATGAACAAGGCATACACAATGCGACGATCAAGCATGCGACAACATGGATATGGCATACATAATGCAAGATGGACTTAAACTAAAATGAATAGGTCTCAGCCACACTCAAATCAGTGGCCATACATGATGAAAACGAAGCAACAACACACATGCAAACATGCACAAATGCAAGGGACCAAACCTAAGGCACAAAGTGCAACTCCACCAAAGTATGGTAAGCATGAAATATGACATACAATCATATATTTTTCAGCTCTGAAATGACATGCAAGATGGTCCCGAATCATGCAAACACCTCACACAATGCATGCTAGATGGCCTAAATACCGAAACTAGTGAAGTGGATTACACTATAGGCATGCAAAGCAATACTCAAATGCCAAACCAGCCCCAAACAGTCCCTATACAGGTCAAAATAGTAGCAAATATGGACTAAAATGATGGCTCGCAAAGCATGGAAACGAAGCTCATGCAATGGTCCAAAAATGAGGTATTCATGCATAACTCTCAAACACATTTAAAGAGTGGAAAACCTAGGAATATGGCATACATGTAAGCTCTGAAATATGATGCACAATGGTCCCAAAACATGGAAACACCTCAACATAAGCATGCAATAGGCTCCAAAACTCAAAGCTAGGCAAGGGTATTGAACTACAACCATGTATAGCAAGCATCATTTGACCATTAGGCATAAAAATAGAGCTAAGGCAGTCCAAAACATGCACAAAATCAGTTTAAAGCATGGCCAAAAAGTGCTAGAATCCAAGGCCAAAATAGCATGCAATGTAAACTAGTAAAGAGGATTTGCACTACAAGCATGTGAGGCAATCAAGAGGTTACCAAACCAGAAAAATCCAGAGGTATGACATGCCAAATAAAGCCCAAAAAACAACTGAAACATGGTCTACACATGCAAGAATGATAGGCTCCTTTGAGAGGCTATAAAGAGGGTTGTTCTACACATGCAAGATGGACACCCAAAATGGAAAAATGGGCTTTGGAAAGAGCCTATGAAGGTCCTAAAACCCACCAAAAATGGCCTGAAACATGGCTTGGAAGCATGCAAATAAGGGCTCCTTTGTTAGGCCAAATATGCTAGTAAACAAGACAAGGAGTGAGAGGGTCACCCCTCTCTGATTTTGGTGCTCAAAATAACATGTTAGCCATTGAAAATCCATTGGATTTCAGTGGCTAAGAGACCAAACAAAGGTCAATGCAAAGGCCCTAAGGCATGGCTCAAAATAAGATGAAATAAAGCATGCAAAGGGGGTAGATGACCCCCAACAGAAAAATGATCTTAAACAAACATGTTAAGGAGCTCAAAATAAGAATTTTTTCAGTTTATGACAAAGCCCAAATATGCTTGCAAGTATAGCTAAAAGATGAAGCAAAATAAAGACTAAAAGAGGGAATAGGGTGTTATCCTTGAAGCTCAAGCACTCCAGCAGCTTCTGGACCAAAACAGCAACTCCTTAGCCTCTGAAAACAAGCTCCAACGTGCTTAGGTTGATAGTGGAGGAGTTGTTCTAGGAGATGGTATGCAAAGTGGTCAAGAACTTCAACCTTTCAAGGCCTAAAGGGAGAAATATAGAGGGATATGTATGTATGAGCCTCAGCCAACTCTTGAACCCTTGCAAAGGAAGAGGAGCCCTTCTTTTATAGAGCCAAGGGTCCAAAGCTTCTCCTAGAAGCTTAAAACCAAGAGTGAAGATCCTCCATACACGTATGGAGGATCCAGTCTGTGCCCTTCAACTGGCACAGCTGGAATCAATTCAGTGAGACAAAAAATGAGAAAGTTGGCTGACCACTTCCCCTGGTCGGCCGACCAGTTCAAAAGGGTCAAGTGAGTGAAAGGTGGTCGGCCATCTCCTAGGGTGGCCTCCTCACTCAATGCAAGCTAGTGGTGTGGTGGGAGACCAGCAATTGTGGCTCAAAAGTCAGGGAGACCAGCTACCTGACAAGAAAAACCGGCCGGCGGGGAAAAGTGGTCTCCAAGAAGGAAAGGTGGTCTCCCACCCTTGTACCACCTTCCAAACAATGAAAATAGGGTCCAAGCCAAAAATGAACCAAGACGGATGCAAAATGAGGGTTTGAGGGCCAAAGCGCGTTGCCGAGTGCCCCGAAAACTGACTGTTAAGCATCGAAAGTGGCATGCGACCACGGGGGTGGTCTCTCGGGCCACAGTGTCCCTCTAGAGAGAGGAAATAAGGTATGTGCCAAAAATCAGAGCAAACGGAGAAAGTTAAGCAGTCCCGAACAGAGGCGCACGGCCGACGGCTCCGAAAACCGGAAACTGGTCTCCAAACGGGAACAGTGGCCTACGACCACGAAACGTAGCCTACGACCATTGAGAGATGGTCTACGAGACCTCTCCCTCCCTTTGGAAAGAGAAAACAGAACCTGGTTCGTAAACCGAGGCAAAGCACAAAAAGGGTCCCGAGGTTCGGGGGCAAGGCTCTCAGCCGAGACTCTGTTACCTTAGAACGAGCACAACATGCGCAATCACCGAGCGCTCAATCTATGATGTCTGAGTCTTAAGGTCGATCAAAAATGGGGTGTCTACAGTTGTCCCTCTTTGACAGAACTCGAAAGTCATAAGTGACGGGAGTGAATGTCAAAGTCCAGAGACGACCCATTTTTGACAAGGCCGAAGACTTAGACAAACAGGCAAGATAAACAAAGAGATGTGCCTGCAGGCAGGGGCAAAATCCAAAGGGGTATGCACAAAGCCGAACATAACTTATGATCATGCAAAGCACGCTGTAATGAAGCAAATATACACAATAAATGCAACAGTTTAAGCGAATGCTATGGAAAGCAAGTAAACACGAGCCAAACCACATCTCATGCAGAAAGGATGTAAGAAAATTATACAATTCTTAGCAAACATGTGTGATAGATGCACAAAAGATGAACGAAGTGTGCAATAGATACACAAGGTAAGTAAGCATATGCGATAGATACACAAAAGTGAAGAGAGTGTGATGGATACGCTATACGAATAAAGTGTGATAGATACACTAAGTGAAGCAAAGTGTGATAGACACACATGGCGAAAAGAGTGTGATGGATACACTAAGCAAATATGTGATAGATACACTAGGCGAACGTGTGTGATAGATACACAAAGTGAACGTGTGATAGACACACGAAGTGAGCATAGTGTGATAGATACACGAAGTGAAGCGAGTGTGATGGATACACTATATGAAGCAAAGTGTGATGGATACACTAGGTGAGCGTGTGATGGATACACAAAGTGAGCGTGTGATAGATACTCATAGTGAGCGTGTGATAGATACACAAAATGTGTGCATAAAGTGTGATGGATGCACTAAATGAACAAAGTATGATAGATACACTAAAGGTGAACACGAAGTGTGATAGATGCACTAAGTGAACAAGTATGTGTGATAGATACACATAGTGAAGAGAGTGTAATGGATACGCTTATATGAATAAAGTGTGATTGATACACTAAGTGAAGCAAAGTACGATAGATACACTAAAGGTGGACACAAAGTGTGATAGATGCACTAAGTGAACAAAGTATGATAGATACACTAAAGGTGAACACAAAGTGTGATAGATGCATTGAGTGAACATGTATGATAGATACACTAAAGGAGGACACAAAGTGTGATAGATGCACTAAGTGAACAAAGTATGATAGATACACTAAAGGTGAACACAAAGTGTGATAGATGCACTAAGTGAACAAGTGTGATGGATACACAAAAGGTGAACACAAAGCGTGATAGATGCACTTAGTGAACAAAGTATGATAGATACACTATAGGTAAACACGAAGTGTGATAGATGTACTAAGTGAACAAGGTGTGATGGATACACAAAAGGTGAACACGAAGTATGATAGATACACTAAGTGAACAAGGTGTGATGGATACACAAAAGGTGAACACAAAGTGTGATAGATGCACTAAGTGAACAAGTATGATAGATACACTAAAGATGAACACGAAGTGTGATAGATGCACTAAGTGAACAAGTGTGATGGGAACACGAAGTGTGATAGATGCACTTAGTGAACAAGTGTGATGGATACACAAAAGGTGAACACGAAGTCTGATAGATGCACTAAGTGAACAAGGTGTGATGGATACACAAAAGGTGAACATAAAGTGTGATAGATGCACTTAGTGAACAAGTGTGATGGATACACAAAAGGTGAACACGAAGTGTGATAGATGCACTAAGTGAACAAGTATGATAGATACACTAAAAGTGAACACGAAGTGTGATAGATACACTAAGTGAACAAGTATGATAGATACACTAAAGGTGAACACAAAGTGTGATAGATGCACTAAGTGAACAAGTTGTGATGGATACACAAAAGGTGAACACAAAGTGTGATAGATGCACTAAGTGAACAAAGTATGATAGATACACTAAAGTAAATGAAGTGTGATGGACACATTAAGGTAAATGACCTTAAACAGAACATCTTTGAATGAACCGCACATATAATATCGCCTGGTTGCGCCAGTTTCAAATGAACTGTACATACAATATCGTGCATGAAAGAGAAAGAAACTTGATAGGAATAATGAAATACAATGCACGATGTTTAAGGAATGCAATAAACAAACCTAGCGGCGCTTTAGAAAGCACTTTATGGGGTGAGTGGCGATGAACCGCTTTACTCTCGATGGGGATCTCCCCATGTGTTCTTCGAACACTTACCTTCAACTCACAGTACAAAGGCTTTGAAATGCTGACAAGGGTTCTTCACGTAGAACACTTTGGATGCTGCCTTTCTTCCTGATCATATTCACAACTTTCCCTATTCTCCAACGGGGTGACAGACTAGATTGGTTCAGTATCTAGAATTGAGGTGCATACACGCTATCTCAACCTATGGGGCTTCCATACAGATTTCAAGTCGAGAACACGCCTCTGGGTATTTAAACCAGACTTTAGTCTCGGAAATCCCGAACCTTTGCGTTCTAGGCAACAGTTATTCGAACTCTAGTTTCCACCGTCGCAGTTGGTTTCCTAGAAACTCATTGCAAACACAGCCAAGATGCCTCTGGTAGGGAATGGTACTCAGGGAGAGCACTTTTGATCGCCATTCTGGCTTGTAGCAGACTTGATCTTGAGCTTGAGGTAGAGGCACACTCATACTTCGGAGCATTGGCAAGACCTGAAGAGGTACACACGGAATGTAATCTCGGAACTTACTGAAGTTGAAACAAACTCAGATACCTGACATTTTCCCTATTTTCTTTTGCTTTGCAGCGTGGAACCTATATAGCTTCAGATAGGTCCTGGTTTTACTGTTCCCGCATGACCTGGGTTGAACCCTGCGGTTTTACGAAAGAACGAATCTTGTTTTGCACAGATGTGGAGAACGTCACGGCACTCGGTGCGCAAAATGATTTTATTTTTGAAATTGAGAGATGAGCTCTTGACCGGGGTATTGAGCCTACGACCGAACACAGCACATTACGACTCAACAACAGAAAACAAAAAGTAAACAACCTAAACACATCGAGTAACACTCGAAACGACTCAAAACAAGAATCGAGATAAAACAAAAAGACACGACACTCTGATGTGCACAGGGAGCCTGTTTCTCTGGGTATTGTTTTCCACCCTTTCTCATTTGTGATTATCACATCACTCGACCCTCAGGCTCCGTTTTTTTTTTTTTTTTTTTTTTTTCTCTTTTTTTTTGAAAAAGACCTTTTCCTCACTTTTTCTCTCAGCGCGCATCTCTCTATTCTTCAATCTCTCATTTTTTATCCCTCCCCTGGGTGGTTGATGGATAAATAAGAAATTGCGGGCTCTTGCCCCTAGCATTCTGCTGGATTCTCTTTCTTCTACTCACAACAGTGAACTTCCCTCACAGAGGGGTTGTGATGCGGCTATATGTGCAGCAGATCTGCAATTAACATTGGTTGACAATGCTCTACTGGGGAGTTTGGACGTGATTAGATCTGTCCAGATGAGGGAAAGAAATATCCTACTCCATTGCAGTTCGTGCTTCACACTTAGCTTGATACCTCGCTGCTTGGAGGATGAGAGAACTTTTGGCATTTTGCTGTTAGTTTCTGTTGTGCCCTTTTCTGGCAGATACGGTGCCCTTTCTGGCAAGTATGTTGACAATGGGGAAAAGACAGAATGCCTGACTTAACTTTGCCCTTAGTTCATTATTTTGACCATTTTTTGCTTTTGACATTCTGCTAAAACAATTTTGACCAACATGAGAGTTAGATTAACATGCTTGTTCGATTTTTTGATTTAAAATCATGTAAGTTAGGTTATGAGCACTGAAAATTTTCCTTTTTTGGGTCCAAGAAATGGTCCAGATTTGGAAAAGATGGGATAATTTTTGAGAGAATTAGTTAACTTATTAAAAATTCTCAAAAACTGTTTTTACAAACGGCCACCGATCAACGAGCATGGAATCCACTCTTGAGATGCACGACCTCGGACCCAAAACATTGGAAAACTGTCATTTATCTAAACGACATTGCACGGCAATGGAAAGTTGCCCCTTGTTTGAATAGTACCGCAGCACACTGTAACCAGTTCTCATAGTGAAGATCACAACCAAACTCTCAGATACAGAGAAGACAAAGATGGTCAAAACCATTACATGGACACAATCAAATTTGAAGTGTTTTACGGCTGGACTTCAGAATGGAGTTGCCTACGTATCCCAAAGATGAGAATCAAGCCTTACGTAGTTCGGGGTTAAGGTACACTCGGGTATTAACCTCTTCTTTTGCGCTCTAACTTTTGCCAAGGCCGCCCTTTCTGGGTTTTCAACCTTGCGAGCTTTGTTCTTCTCTTCTTTTCAATTCTTTTCTTTTTCATCTTTTCTTTTCATTTTCTTCATTTTTCTTCTTTTCTTTTTTTTTATTCTTTGCATTTTTCTTTTGTTTTTGTTCTTTTTCTTGCTCTAACTTTTGCCTGGGTCATCCTTTTTGGTTTTCGGCCCAGCGAGCCTCTCAAGGGTAAAAGTGTAGCTTTGTCCATGTTGAATGGTTTGAGATCTCGGAGCCATCTAAATCCAAGAGAATGGCTGCTATTCGCCGATGATGTAGAAGTTCATCCAATGGAGGGTGAATTTGCCCCTAGTGTTGTGGATAGGAACTTGGTTGTCCTTCAACAATACTTCCTACCTTTTCCCTTCTGGGATTTGGCATTCTTACCAGTCTTCCCTGGTTTGCAGAAAAGACTCATCTTTGACTCTTCGAGCGCATCTGACATTTTTGCCCCTAGTTCAAGGGCTGCTTTTGATCTAGCTTCGCAAGCTTTCTTTGATCACATCTGATATTCTCGCCCCTAGTTCATGGGCTGCTTCTGATCCGGCCACACGGGCCTTACATTGTGGTTGACCGTTGAACATTTTGAATTAAGGTTCAAGGTTTGGAAGCAAAGGGGTTGAGTCTCGAGGCTGAGAGCGATCCTAAGCTGCACAATCTCAAGAGCGATTCCACACAGGTCTTCGTAGAACCACGCAAAACATTTTTTGAAATTTTTTAAGAAAGCGACTAATCGCTCACGTCGAAGACAATGCGGAACCAATTTGGATCAAGCCAGGATTCTTCTCAGTACTCACACTAACAAGCATGATTTCATTCATTAATGGGCTTAGCATGCCTCTCTTTCTCTCAATTGATCAAGTTTTTGTAAATCCCGAGGAATTCCTTCCTCTTCGTTTTCATCACAGCGTTCAAAAAGTTTTGAAAAGCTTGGGTCGATGCAATGATTTAAAAGGCACAGAAGAGCAGGTGAAATGCACTGACATTTCATTCTAAACTTGCTGGCACAACAGGCTCAAAGTAGAAATAAGCACAAAAACATGAAAACCATAGCTGTTTCAATTAGATTTTCTGGTGTAACTGGCTCCCCAGCAGAAACAGACTCAAAAGAAAGCGAAAAGACAAACACGAAATAAAATAGTGATATCCGAGGTAACGCCCCTGGGATCACCCGACTCTAACAAAACAGGACTGACTCGATACAACAAGACAAACCCAACTGACTCAGTATGAAAAGACTGACTCTATACAACGGGACAGACTCTAAATGACATAACAAAACTGACTCAGTACCCGAGTTAGAAAGTACAAAAACCAGCATTCACAAATGCTCAAAACAGTGCGTGCCATACGCCACATCTGGAGTAAACTGAGTGCTGCCCGCAGGTGGTTCAACCCCTGATCACATATTCATACTATCCCCCAAGTTCACTGATCCAGTGGCGATAGACTTTGCTGAGCTGGTGCGGCGATGACCTTGTTGTCAAACAGATCTTGTACATCATGGCGAAGACGAAAGCAACTGTCAGTGTCATGACCGGTTTGTTGATGGTAGGCACAATATTTAGTCTGGTCATGCTTTGGAGGGATAAGATCAGGTAGAGGCTGTTGTTCCAACGGTTTTAGATATCCTTTCCGGAGTAAGACCTCTAGAGCCTTTGACAAAGGCATATAAAGTGGGGTAAAAACCCTCTTGACTCAAGGTGGATATTTGGTTTTTTGTGAGCTACTTCCAGATGCATCGGTGAATGGGGTAGCTATTTTTAATGTGGTGGTGGTGACCATGCCCACTTCAGAAGATCTTGCAGCTGCATCACCACTGGTGGTCGCATTCGAACTGCGAGAAAACGCCCTCCTGGGCTGCTCCTTCTCCTGGTCAATAAGGCCCTGCTTCATAGCGTCCTCAATTTGCACCCTAATCTCATGTAAATTTGTAAAGGTGGGTAGGGGGAGAACGATCATCTTTTGCATGAGCTTGGGCTAGAGGTTGCGCACAACCATCCGAATCTGATCTTTGTCAACGGGCCTGATGGTCATCATCGAGGCTTTAGCCCTCCAGCGGGTCACAAAATCAGAGAAGCTCTCCTTTAGCTCTTGCCTGGTGGTCTCGAGATCACGAGTTGTGACCTCGATCTGTGTATTGTAGGAGTATTGAGCTATGAAGGCCTCAGCCATCTCCTCCCAACTTCTTTTGACGGAATCTTCCAGTTTTGCGTACTAGATGGCCGCTACACCCGACAGGGTTCGGCTGAATGAAGAAAGCTTCTGTAATCTAGTGAGGCCCATCGGCCTTAGTATGTCCGAAAACAACTGCAGATGTACCATAGGATCACCGGATCCATCAAAACGGTCAATGTGTGGCATCTTAAACCGGTCTGGCAGCGTCACGGCCGCGTCGGTGTACCCATCTTCGATATCTGGAATGGATTTGACACCCTGAGATTTCTTGAACAGCTTTTCAAGCTTGCTCACTTTTAATGTTGTGAGGTCCACCTCGAACTCAAAGGGAGAATCTGGTAGGTTGGTGGGTGTTTTGGATAGCTGGAGTAGGATTGGAGGCGGAGCCGGCCCTGTCGGAATGTCCGTATCTTCCTGGACATTTGGTGTCTCCCCGGGTATTGGAACCCTTGGCGGGAGAGGAGCTTGGTGTAAAGGGGATGTCCCGGCTTGTTGTTGTAGTCTGGTGATTAGTTCTGCCTGTTGGGCCATGATCTCAGCCTGCTGTTTGGCAAATTCTGCTTGACGAGCAGCGTCTTGCTGCATGGTTTTCATGCTTTCCTGGAGCTGACGTATCATCTCTTCCATACTAACTGAAAACTGCTGATCTAACTGAACAAGTGTGTATCCATTTTCTGAGGTGGAAACAAATATCTCAGCCCAACTATACACAGGTGAGGTGGATAATGACCGCTGAATTGGGTACTGTTGAACAGGTGATCTGTGCCTGATTGGCCTTTTCTTGCCTTACCACTGGCGAAGGAAACACTGGTTGCTCTGAACTAAATCTCTGACCTAACAAAGTCTATCAGCAAGAATCCAATGTACCCGGGGGATATTGGAGCCCTCTGAAGCTATAGTTCCATGACTACCTTGCAAAAGAGAAAACAGACAGCATCTCAGCTTGATTTCACCAGAACAGGTATAAGCATAGCTGAACGAATGTGCTCTCTACTAAATTCTGCCCAAAACCCAGCCAGTAAACTAATACCCTCAGGTAAAATTGATTCTTCACATACTGATGCCCGCAGGCCTGATACCCTGACTTGCAAACTGATACATGCATTCTTGTAGAGACGTACTCTAACAGCACATAGCAGGCAAATGAGAGCCAAAAACACCCCTATGTTGGGGTAGGGTTTCCCTGTCCTATTTTGTCACGAGCTAGGGTTTCACTACGCACGCAGCGGTTTTCAAACAACCTACAATCGAGTAAGCAACCTGTCCTAGTTTGGGATAGTCACTATGGATTTCGATATGCACTAGGTCGAATAGTCAAAAGGGGTGCCCCGGTAAAAACTGGGGTTTGTGTTCCCATCGTGGCAGAGCCCGTAATCGGTTAGCCTCATGGCACGCTTCTCAAAACGAGCCTTTGACAAATCGTTCAGGAATAACAGATGGCAAACACGGTGTCCTAGGCGCACCAATGCAAATGCAATGCAAGGAAAGACATAAGTGTAATCAAAACAAGATATCATGAGTTCGAGTCAAGTTCTCTAAATCCCCAACAGAGTTGCCAAAAACTGTAGACGTCCCCGAACGTCCCGGGAGGGAATCCCGTTTTGTTCATTGGGCTCACTATAGTTCGGACTCAAATGTCACGGTTCTTAATCTGATCTCATAAAGTGCAATGCGAGATTGATAAATCACCAAAGAGTCCAAATTCGGCAAATCGTTTTGAAAAACTGATTTTTAGAAAGAAGTGCCAAACATGGACTGCTTTGCCAGATACAGAGTCGCCACCTAAATATTTTGTTTTGGGGGAATTTAGAAAACCCTGACTCGTGCCTAAGGTCACGTGTCCGTTATCACTAAAGTTTCCTCGGCTCAGAAACTTGGGTACGATTAGGGAATGTCATTTCATGAGCACCCCCGCTCGCCCGATTGAAGATCGACCACTACTAAGCATGATATCAAATTTTTGAAAACACATGTGCTCTTATTCTGGTTTATTAGCCTAGAATTACTATGTGATGCGCACAACATACAAGTACAGACTGGAACATTTGAGTTGGAACAAAACATTTCATGTTTGTTTATTTGAAAGATGGTTTGATGGTGCTACTCGCAAGTAGGCTAAGATGTGGATTTGCCACCCTCAAATGGGCTTAGGAAAACATGATTTTGCCACTCTCAAGTGGGCTTAAAACTCTCAATTGGTGAATTGTTCCAATTCAAATAACCCAACCTTCACCCACAGGCATTCAGACAGTTATATCACATAAGCAAATAGCCTTATGGTAAGCATGCTATCATGGCAGTCACTCATACGCATGCAAGGATGCTAAAGCATAAATACTTACCGAGTACTCCAAGCCAAAGAAAGAAGCTAATTAGAAATCATGCATGAACCCTAACTATGCTGAAATACCTAATGCAACACATGCAAAAATGCAACTAAGATAGGCTCGGCTATTCTAAAATGGCATATGAAATGTAACAATTGATACACGTATCAACTCGGAATTGAAATACAATACAGTTAGTATGATGCGCCGAGCCCGGTGCATGAGAGACAGATAAATGGATGCAAACATGCGAGCATAAGTATGCTAATTGAAACGTGCCCTAAACTAACCATCATAAGCTGGTAAATAAAAGGGAGAAAGACATGGGGTTGGAAGATATGCATCACACACACACGCAAACTTATTACAACATTGCCCTCCTCGGAGGGTCCGAATGAATAGTACAGATTAAACTAACTAATCTAAGATAATTAAACTAATTATTACACAATATTAATTAATTAACGAATTAACTAAGTAAGTAAGGAAACTAGCATGGAAATTAAACAAAATGGACTGCCTCAGCTCCGTTCCGAATGATAGGGATGCATGCATGCTCAAGTCGCCTTATCGGGAAATCCATCGCGATGCCCTGATTTGCCTCTATTTGCAACTGGTCCCAGAACACTGTACAAAGCTCCAGAAGGCTGCTGACCAGTTTTTGCTGCTGGTTTCCGATTTGCTGCAACAGAGAGCGAGAAAGGGGCATGGCAAAGTATTTTCAACATATATGTGTATGACCACTCTCCCCATCATTGCACAAGCTCCAGGGAGTGTAGTTTTCGATCCTCGTGCCACTAATTATGCATCTCGATGCATGATGGCTGAGGAGTCGGATTGCACGACTCGATGTAAAATGAATGCATATATAAACACAACAAGGCCTAAACTCCATCATGGGTAATCCGGAGTGTCGGCGACCGAGAATCGAGGCACGTTTCGTTACTTGGAGTACGAAACGTCCTTCGTTTCCCGTGTTTGGACTAAACCCTATTCCAAACACAATGCAATATACATGGCATACACAATACGACTAGCATGGAACCCTAAACACAATGCAACCTAATCATCTAGCATGTGAGAGATGATATGCGAACATGCAACTAGCATACACAATGTTATGAGCTAAGAATGGCATACTCAATGCACATGAACTATATGGCATACGCAATGCATATACGAAGATGGACATGCACGAAGACATGAACAAGGCATACACAATGCGACGATCAAACATGCGACAACATGGATATGGCATACATAATGTAAGATGGACTTAAACTAAAATGAATGGGCCTTAGCCACACTCAAATCAGTGGCCATACATGATGAAAACGAAGCAACAACACACATGCAAACATGCACAAATGTAAGGGACCAAACCTAAGGCACAAAGTGAAACTCCACCAAAGTATGGTAAGCATGAAATATGGCATACAATCACATATTTTCCAGCTCTGAAATGACATGGCAGATGGTCCCGATTCATGAAAACACCTCACACAATGCATGCTAGATGGCCCAAATACCGAAACTAGTGAAGTGGATTACACTATAGGCATGCAAAGCAATGCTCAAATGCCAAACCAGCCCCAAACAGTCCCTATGCAGGCCAAAACAGTAGCAAATATGGACTAAAATGATGGCTCGCAAAGCATGGAAACGAAGCTCATGCAATGGTCAAAAAATGAGGTATTCATGCATAACTCTCAAACAAATTTAAAGAGTGGAAAACCTGGGAATATGGCATATATGTAAGCTCTGAAATATGATGCACAATGGTCCCAAAACATGGAAACACCTCAACATAAGCATGCAATAGGCTCCAAAACTCAAAGCTAGGTAAGGGTATTGAACTACAACCATGTATAGCAATCATCATTCGACCATGAGGCATAAAAATAGAGCTAAGGCAGTCCAAAACATGCACAAAATCAGTTTAAAGCATGGCCAAAAAGTGCTAGAATCAAAAGTTAAAATAGCATGCAATGTAAACTAGTAAAGAGGATTTGCACTACAAGCATGTGAGGCAATCAAGAGGTCACCAAACTAGAAAAAGCCAGGGATATGACATGCCAAATAAAGTCCAAAAAACAACTGAAACATGGTCTACACATGCAAGAATGATAGGCTCCTTTGAGAGGCTATAAAGAGGGTTGTTCTACACATGCAAGATGGACACCCAAAATGAAAAAATGGGCTCTGGAAAGAGCCTATGCAGGTCCTAAAACCCACCAAAAATGGCCTAAAACATGGCTTGGAAGCATGCAAATAAGGGCTCCTTTGTTAGGCCAAATATGCTAGTAAACAAGAAAAGGGGTGAGAGGGTCACCCCTCTCTGATTTTGATGCTCAAAACAGCATGTTAGCCACTGAAAATCCACTGGATTTCTGTGGCTAAGAGACCAAACAAAGGTCAATGCAAAGGCCCTAAGGCATGGCTCAAAATAAGATGAAATGAAGCATGCAAAGGGGGTAGATGACCCTCAACAGAAAATTGTCTTAAACAAACATGTTAAGGATCTCAAAATAATAATTTTTTCAGTTTATGACAAAGCCCAAATATGCTTGCAAGTATAGCTAAAAGATGAAGCAAAATAAAGACCAAAAGAGGAAATATGGTGTTATCCTTGAAGCTCAAGCACTCCAGCAGCTTCTGGACCAAAACAGCAACTCCTTAGCCTCTGAAAACAAGCTCCAATGTGCTTAGGTTGATAGTGGAGGTGTTGTGCTAGGAGATGGTATGCAAAGAGGTCAAGAACTTCAACCTTTCAAGGCCTAAAGGGAGAGATATAGAGAGATATGTATGTATGAGCCTCAGCCAACTCTTGAACCCTTGCAAAGGAAGAGGAGCCCTTCCTTTATAGAGCCAAGGGTCCAAAGCTTCTCCTAGAAGCTTAAAACCAAGAGTGAAGATCCTCCTTACACGTGTATGGAGGATCCAGTCTGTGCCCTCTAGCTGGCACAGCTGGAATCAACCCAGTGAGACAGAAAAGAGAGAAGCTGGCCGACCAGTTCAAGTGGTCGGCTGACCATTTCCCCTGGTCGGCCGACCAGTTCAAAAGGGTCAAGTGAGTGAAAGGTGGTCGGCCATCTCCTAGGGTGGCCTCCTCACTCAATACAAGCTAGTGGTGTGGTTGGAGACCAGCAATTGTGACTCAAAAGTCAAGGAGACTAGCTACCTGACAAGAAAATCCAGCCAGCGGGAAAAGGTGGTCTCCAAGAAGAAAAGGTGGTCTCCCACCCTTGTACCACCTTTCAAACAATGAAAATAGGGTCCAAGCCAAAAATGAACCAAGACGGATGCAAAATGAGGGTTCGGGGGCCAAAACGCGTAGCCGGGTGCCCCGAAAACTGATTGTTAAGCATCGAAAGTGGCGTGCGACCATGAAGGTGGTCTCCCGGGCCACAGTGTCCCTCTAGAGAGAGGAAATAAGGTGTGTGGCAAAAACCGGAGCAAACGGAGAAAGTGAAGCGGTCCCGAACCGAGGCGCACGACCGACGGCTCTAAAAATCGGAAACTGGTCTCCAAATGGGAACAGTGGCCTACGACCACGAAACGTAGCCTACGACCATTGAGATGGTCTATGAGACCTCTCCCTCCTTTTCGAAAGAGAAAACAGAACCTGGTTCGCAAACCGAGGCAAAGCACAAAAAGGGTCCCGAGGTCCAAGCTGGAGTTTGAAGGGCTTCAGTATGAGAATGAGGTTCAACAAGAGATAGATCAGAAGAAGAAAAAGTAGAAGCAAGCATAGAGAAATAAGAAGCCTTAGAGCGAGTAATCATAGGATGATGGTTAATAGGAGGAACTGGTGATGGAACTGAACAAGAAAAGGGTCGGAGATCAACAATGAGAGAACCAATAGGAAGAGTGGAAGGTACAACAAAAGGCAGGGCTGTAGGAGAGATAGGACATGAGACAAGTGATGTAGCAATAACAGCAGGAGCTCTATTAGAAGCTATGATTGAGACAGAGACAACTCTATTGAAAACTAGATCTGTAGAAGGAGCACAAGACAAGACAGGTGCATCAGCTTTTTCTAAACTAGCAGCAGCTGCAGAGGAAACAACAACAGGAGCATGGGAAATAACAGTATTTGGTTGAGTTGGAACAGAAGATAGACTAGACCAAAAGAAAGAATGAAGCTGAGGAAAAGTATGAATAAGATTAGAGGAAAGAGAAGATGGAACATGAGTGACTAAAGGAAACAAAGTTTCATAAAAAACAACATGTCTAGACAAATAGACCTTTCATATAAAGGGATCCAGGCATCTATAGCCTTTGATGGAAAGATGATAGCAAATAAAAATACAAGGCAAGGAACTAGGTTGAAGTTTGTGAGAATTATAAGGGTTAAGCCAAGGAAAACATCTACAACCAAAGCTCCTAAGAAAGACAAAATCAGGGGCTTGATGAAACAAGACTTCAAAAGGAGTTTTATGATGCAACTTGGAACTAGGTAGCCGATTAATAAGAAACGCAGTTGTTGCCAAAGCATCAAACCAATAAGACAATAGAAGAGCAGATTAATGAAGAAGAGCAATTGTGGTATACTAATAAGATGTCTATGCTTTCTCTTCGCAACTCCATTTTGAGGAGGAGTACGAGGACAAGAACTCTGATGCAAAATACCATGGTTTTTAAGAAATAATTCAAATTGATTGCTAGTGAACTCACTACCACCATTAGTTCAAAAAAATTTAAGACTAGTCTTAAATTGATTTTCAACAAACATTTTGAATTCTTGAAATTTAGAGAACACTTCACTTTTGTAACACATGGGATAAATCCAAGTAAATTTACTGAATTCATCTATGAAGAGAACATAGTATTTAACACTAAACTTGAAAGATGAGAAAGGGCCCCAAACATCACTATGGATAAGGGACAAAGGCTTATTCATAGTAGAATTAGACAAAGTGAAAGGCAATCTATGACTCTTGGCCACAACACAATGAGTACACAAATGTGGTTTATTTCAATAAGATGAAACAGGTAAACTGAAATTTTTCAGCAAAACTTGCATCTTTTAAGAAAATGGATGACCAAGCCTAGTATGCCATGTAGGTGGAGATATAGAACTAGCAACAAGAAAAGCATGGAAAGAGGATGGTGCATGTGGTATAGATAGAGGCAAACTAGAAGGCAACTGATAGAGACCATGACAATGAACACCCGTATAGAGAGGTTTCTTGGTGGTCTTGTTCTGAATCACAAAGGATTGATCATCAAATGTGATAGTGCAATGATTATTAGAAGTTAATTGATGCACTGAAAGTATATTAGAAGAGATGGAGCGAACATGAAGAATATTGTTGAGTTTGAAAGGGAATGAAGGAGTAGGAAGAATACCTTAATCAGTGTGTTGAATAGGAATGGATTGACCATTGCCAATAGTAACCTGATCTGAACCATAATATGGTTAATATTGTTGACAATGACTCAGATCACGAGTCACATGAGAGGTTGCAGCTGAATCAATATACCAATTAAAAGATGAAGAAGATGAAGAAGAAGCCACAAAAGCTGTTTGGGATGAAGCAGATGAAGGTTGAAAAGAAGTATCCATTCTATACCAACAGTTGAGAGCAGTATGATTAGGCTTGCCACAAATCTGATATATCAAAGAAGAAGCTTGAGATTGAGAAAAATGCTGAGAATGTCTATTACCGCTACCTCTACGAGGTTGAGAACCATGATAAGATCTACCACCTCTATGACCTCCTCCTCTCAAATAAGAAGGTCTGTTGCCTCGAAAACCAGAAGACTGAGAGGACTGAGATTTGTAAGTAACTTGCTCCTTCATTGTGGCAAAGACAACTGTAAGCTCTGAGGATGAAGAAGTCTGAGTATGAACTTCCACATGTAAAGCCTCTGAACACAACAGAGATGAGAGATTCTTCATAGAAATTGGTTCAACTCGAGCTCGCGAATGGTAGTCTTTAAGGTATTGTATTCAGCAGGAAGACCATTCAGAGCAATAAGAACCAGATCTTCATCCTGTATAGGTGAAACGGTAAGAACCAATTGATCTAAAATAGCTTTGAGTTGAAGAAGATATGCTTTAATTGAAGATGGTTTCTTTGAGATATTATTCAACTGATTCTTGAGTTGATGTATATGAGAACGAGAGAGAGAAGTGAATTTCTTAGCAAGAAGAGACCAGACTTCTTTGCAAGTTGGGCACTCAAAAATTGATGTAAACATAGAAGGAGTAAGAGTTGTTGTAATGCAACTGAGCAAATGAGAGTCTTGTGGAAATCTGAGTTGCTCACTATTGTTCCACTCGAATCAGGCACCAAGTCAGAAGGACATGCAATAGATCCATTAACAAAACTCAATAGATTTGTAGCATGAATTATATTTTGGAATTGATTCTTCCATACAATGTAATTAGATGAATTTAACTTGACAGTAACAAAAGATTTCAGATTAGAAATCAAGAGTGTGAGATTAGGAGGAAGAGTATTTGATGAATCCTCTATGAACACCATGGAAGGACCTCAAAAGAAGCTTAGCTCGTTAGACTAGTAGCTCTGATACCATGAAGAAGATGTATAATTTATATTTCTTATTTCAATGAATCAATCATATATAGCAACTCTGTTTATATACGTAAGAAGAATATCATAACTACCTATATCTATTCTATATCTAACATACTCTAACAGACTCAACTACTATAACAAGATACGGTTCTGTGAATGGTGAACAAGATACAGCTATGTAAACTAATGCTATGCTACTCCTTAGCCTCATAAGTCCTGTTGCTCCACTTTATCAGATACACCTGAGGATAGCTCCATAACCTTATCAGATCAAACACAGTTTGCCCTAATTATGCAAACATGCAACAAATTATTTGACGAATACAAGGTAGCTGCATCTGTAAATACACCTACACACACTATACTAGCAGTCTCATCTTGAGGCGAGAGATTAAGTATTTTTTAAGCAATAAAAAGTTAAAAATTATCTCAACATACAAGCGTAAATAGTTCTAAATTACAATGTTATTTGGAAAGCCCGTCAGTGGATGATTTCGATGATTTTGACATTTTGGGTTACTGAAAACAAAATGAAACTATGTGGCCTGTGATTTCACAGATGGCCTGTGATATACTAACCGTTTCTATTTCTACAGTTGCTTCAAAAATAGCTTTTAGTGCAGGTGTACCGCAGCATGCTTTCGCTCCAAATTGTTGAAGCACTAATAATATCCAAAACTCATATGTATGAGCTTATGAAAAGACAAAATTATAGTGAAAATGATAGAATTCAAAATGATTTGAATGACATATTCTCGGGCAACTTGACTGAAATGTCTGTCTCCAGCAATGATTGATCAATAATTTATTTTTTACTATTTTATTTCGTTATTTTTTTGTATTAGATTGAGGTGGAATATAATGTAAATGATTGGTAGGCTAGTAGGTGACAATCTAGTTAGGATGTACTTGACCTATAGTAATGGAATTGCTCTACCATCATTAATAATCTACACCTATTTTATTTAATGATATAAATTTTTGTATTATTTTATTTCATTTTGAAATAAAAATTATTCATTCAATAAATGTTAACTAAAATACTCTGTTATAATTTTTCTTTTATTTTTTTGTCTCTAATAAATAATCTACATAGATAATGTATTTATCGTTTATTTTTTCAAAAAAAAAAAAAAAGGCCCACCCAAGCTCGGCTCGCAGCCCATGGCCTGAGCCTAAACATTAGGCCCGACTCTACACCCTAGGCCCCGCCAAAAAAGCAGGAGCCCGCGAAGCTCGCTTGGGCCGGCCCGAGTCCAGGCCCAAATGGGCTGGGCCATTATTACATCCCTACATGAATTGTGCAGTTTTATTATTATTATTTTTTTAAAAAAAAGGTTCTATTCATGTGAGCTTAATTTTTTTAGTTATATATCCTTGTATTTTGTGAAAATATGAAATTACTAATTTATAAGTGGTATGTAGAAATTGTATGTACAAAAAAAGTAAAAAAAAAAAAAAAAAAACCAATTTTATTTAACAAATTTACCCATATGGCTTTGTACAAAAAAGTATAAGTTAGATGATCAGAATACTTTTCCAAAATATTGCAAAAAAAAATGTTTGAAGAACCAAATGGTTGAAGTTTCCTTATTACAACTTGAATTTTTTAGTATTACATAATGGAAGGTCATGATTCTGGCAACAAATAAAAAATAGGATAAATTATAAATATATTTCTTGAAATTTATTTAAAATATAAATTATTTTTTTGTACTTTTGAAAATTACAAATATCCCTTTATCAGAATTTGACATTCAATAGAATTGACAAAAAAAAAAAATGAAATTATTAACTGTTTACTTATGTAATAATAAAATTATTAAAATTGTTAATTGAAATATATCATAAACATCATTTGAAATTATTAATTGACTTAATAATTGATTAATGAAAGAGGTTATTTGTTATGCGATTAGAAATTTTAAAAAGTGAGATGTGATTTTCATAATTACAAAGGGCAATTAGTATCTTAAGCAAGCTATAAGAAGTGTATTTGTAAT
Organism: Camellia sinensis; assembly: GCF_004153795.1. NCBI lineage: Eukaryota > Viridiplantae > Streptophyta > Magnoliopsida > Ericales > Theaceae > Camellia > Camellia sinensis. The sequence continues at coordinate 938,501 of NW_021025597.1, forward strand.
TTACACTAAAAAATAAATTAAATAAAGTGACAATTTGTTTTATTTAGGATGTTTGGCCTATATATTACATTATCAATTTGTTCTTATTATTGAAAAAATAAAATGATTATGTATTCCCTTACAACGCGTGGTAGGAGAATTAATTACTTCTCATTAAATTACTATGGCTCAGAGGCTCTGGTTTTGTTGAATTAATCACCTAAAAATTATGAGTAATGCTAGACACCCCAAATATTCTACCAAAAGTTTTACCAAATGTCTCACATGGGTGTGGGACCCATGTGAGACATTTGGTAAAAATTTTGATAGAATATTTGGGACCTCTAGCATTTTTGAAAAATTATTATCTCACATGCTGCTGAATTAATAACTTCTCATTAAATTATTATGGCTCAGAGGCTCAAGTGTTGTTGAATTAATCACCTAATTTTTGTCACAAAGAGGATGGATTGGATGGATGACCCATTCAAATTATTTTCTTAATCAAAGAACAGTCAAGCTTCATTCTCCTACTATATAAAGCATAGGAATTGGGATGTTTTAAAACCATTCCCATTCACTTCAACAAACATCTCTTTCTTGGGATGTTTTAAAACCATTCCCATTCACTTCAACACACCTCTCTCTCTCTCTCTCTCCCCTTGGCTTCCCTTTAAGGTATTGGAAATGGCGATTGAAATCAGCTTAGGAGACATGTTAGCGAAGGTGGTGGTGTTTTTGGTAGTCCAAGCTCTACTTTATATAATTCTTTCTAGGTCTTCCAACATCTTCTCCAAGAGTGAGATGGGATCTCCACGTTTCAAGAGGGCTCGCTCGGTTAGCTTCCGAAGATTGCTTGCTGCCCTTGCTGACATGCCTCCCGGTGGTGAGCCGTCTCCTTCTTCCAACGACAGGAATTCACCGATCGCCCTAGAATACGCAAACAGTCCAAGATCATGATCAAACATCTTAGGCTTTGTTAGTAAGCTCCATATAGAAGCAGAGTGCATGTCAATTAATACTTTTTTTTTTTTTTGTTGTGGTTTTGGGTATTCCTTTTGTTCTTTGATTGAATGTTAGGTCTAAATATTATGTGTCAATATGGATTCCATGTACCTATGTAGGATCAATAGTTTGCTGTGAATGTCAATTTTGAGATATGTTCTTATGTTATTGTAGTAACATGTAAAAACCTACAAAAAGTCACTTTTAAATTTTTTGTCACAGATATATTTGGGTCACAAACACGTTGTGTAGATAGCTCGGAAAAGCACAATCAGATTAAGATTGTTGATGGATATAAATATGGTAAATAAATTACAAATATATTTAAGTGAAAAATATTTATGAAAAAGAAAAAAAGAAAAAAGAAACAATCATAAACATACGAGACCAACATAGACATAATTCTTTACGGACAATTACACAAGAAGAGGTTTCCACTGTAAACCAAGAACAAATGTTCAAAGAACTATACTGGTATGGTATCTCACAAAGCCTCTCCTACCAATGTCTAATTATTTTCCAATACAGACCTATATATAAAGAAGGTAAATTACATGTTTGCCCTTTTTAAATTTCATGATTTTTTTTTCACTTTGACCTTTAACACATTATTTTTCCCATTATGGTCTTAACGTTTGTAATTTTTTCCAATTTATTCTTAAAACTCTTTTGTCCAATTTAAACGACAAATGCCATGTGGGCAACGTGACACTACATGAAAAAATGGGTAAATTACACTGTGCCTTCTTAAGTTTCACAATTTTTTATTTTGATCCTTAAAGTAATTTTCTCACTTTGATTTAAATTTTTTTTTTCTCACTTAGACCTTAATGCTCGTAGTCTTTCTCAGTTTACTCAAAAAATCAACTTCTGTCCAATTTTAAGATCTGAAACCCAAAATTCAAAACTCAAAATTCGAACCCCAAAATCCAAATCTGAATTCTGACCACCCTCTATTTCATCTTTTCAAATTCACAGCCAAACTTCCACTTCTCCTTCAGCCTCTCCTCTGCCCCAACCTCCATTACCTTTCTACCTCCATCGCTCCCGATGTTCCTTTCCTTAATCGTCCCACCCTATACCAGGACCATCGGTCATACATAGCCAAACACCTCCTTTTCCATTTTTCCGAGGAATGCCAAACACCTCTTTAATTAGCCAAGTTTTTATAATTTATTTTCTGGAAAAAAAAAATTCAGAAGCAGTTTAGTAAAAAAAATGGAAAACACTAAAAGTTTTCATATGATTTTCTATTTTTGGGCAACATTTTTTGAAAATTCAAAAATTTATTTTTTGTATTTATTTTTGTCAAACTTGTTCCTAATTGTTCAAAAATAACAATAATTTTGAAAACTCAACCAAATTTTAATATGATATTTTTTTATGCAACATGACTATTAAAGTGCCATTTTTTCATCCGATTTGAACGGTACTTTGTTTATTTTTTTTCTGTTTTTATTTATTTATTTAAATCAGATTTTGATTTTGTTTTTGTAACAAAATAAAAATATATTTTTATTTATTTTATATTTCTGGTTTGATTTTTGTAATTAAACAAATTCTCTCATTTCTTTTATTTCTTCTGTATTATGTTTGTTGTTAAGTACACAACAAAATTTATTCTTCAAATACAATGAAGATTATCCAACAATCTTAAGACAAATTATTTTTTTTTGGTGTCTTCATTGTATTTAATTTTTTGTGTCTTCACAAAGTGATATTTTGGTTGGAAAACAAATAGTAGTAATATACTGTTTGACAGATAGTAGTAATACACTGTCTATTTTCTTTGAAAACTAGTAGTAATATACTAGTACTATTAACAATTACAGAATATTAATTTGTGTTACAGAAAATTATTGTGGTATTTTATTTTTCTAGTTTTATTAACAAGGGAAATAAAATTATTTTGCGTTATAATTTATTTTCTGGTTTTAGTAACTAGAAAATTAATTTGTGTTTTGATTTTTTTCTGATTTTTGTAATCAGATATAATGGCTGCTGAAAGTAGTACTCCAAATCCGATCGTTACAACGACTCTGGTCCCTATCCAGAACCATGTTCAAGTTCTGATAAATCATGGAGAAAAACCGAAAAAAAAAATTCAATGGCACTGAGTTTAAGAGATGGCAGCAGAAAATGCTGTTTTATCTTATAACTCTAAATTTGGCCCAGTTTCTCCGTGATGAGGCTCCAGTACTTAAAGAGGGTGAAAGTGATCAGCAAGTTGTTGCCGCTGTAGATGCTTGGAAGCATTCTGATTTCTTGTGCAGAAACTACATCCTAAATGGCCTTGACAACATGTTGTATAATGTTTATAGCCCTCTGAAAACAACAAAAGAATTATGGGATTCTTTGGAGAAAAAAATACAAGACAGAGGATGTCGGCATAAAGAAATTTGTTGTCGGTAAATTTCTGAACTTCATTATGGTAGACCCCCAAACGGTAATTTCTCAAGTTCAAAGTTTTCAATTAATTTTACATGATATTCATTCTGAGGGTATGTCTCTGAGCGAGTCTTTCTAAGTCGCTGCTTTAGTGAAAAAGTTACCACCGGCTTGGAAAGATTTTAAAAATTATTTAAAACATAAACGCAAAAAGATGACCATGGATGAACTTATTGTAAGACTGAGAATAGAGGAAGATAACCGTAAGACTGAAAAGAGGAATGAGAAAAACTCCATTGAGTTCAAGGCTAATGTGGTTGAACAAGTTCATAAACCACATAACAAAAATAGGAAGTTTACTGGAGATGGTCCTAAATAAGGCGACAACAATGGCAACAAGAAGTTCATAGGAAAATGCTTTAACTGTGGCAAGACTGGACATCGAGCTTCTGACTGCCGTCGCCCTAAGAAGGATCACGGAAGTACAAGTAAGAAAACTACCAATCAAGCCAATGTGACAGAATTAGATTACATCTCTGACGGGGTAAATGACATCAACCTCTCTACTGTGGTGTCTGAGGCTAATTTGGTTAGAAATCCCAAGGAATGGTGGGTTGACACTGGAGCAACTCGTCATATTTGCGCTGATAAGAAAATGTTCACAATTTACAAGGAGGCTGCAAATGGTGAACAACTTTTCATGAGAAATTCTTCTATTTCTACTATGGCTGGATAAGGAAAGGTGATCTTGAAGATGATATCAGGGAAGGAACTGACCCTCAACAACGTACTGCATGTACCAGACATCCAAAAGTAGTTTCTGGTTCTTTGTTAAGTAAAAATGGCTTTAGGCTTGTCTTTGAGTCTAATAAATTTCTATTAACAAAAAAGTGGTATGTATATTGGTAAAGGATACATGAGTGATAGTCTCTTCAAATTAAATGTAATGACGGTCGTACCAAAAGTTGCTATTAATAAGAATACCACATCTTTTGCTTATATTCTTGAGTCGAATTTATAGCATGGTAGATTAGGACATGTGAATTTTGATGCTTTGCGTAGATTAATTGGTTTGGATTATATACTAAAGTTTGAAATTGATCCTAATCACAAATGCGAAATTTGTGTAGAAGTGAAACTAATTAAGGCTCCATTTAAATCGGTTGAAAGAAAAATCGAACCTCTAGAATTAATTCATATTGATGTATGTGATCTTAAATTTGTTCAAACTAGAGGAGGCAAAAAGTATTTCATAACATTTATCGATGATTGTACAAGATATTGTTATATATACTTACTTAGAAGTAAAAATGAACCCTTAGAAATGTTTAAACTCTACAAAATAGAAGTTGAAAATCAACTTGGAAAAACCATTAAACTGGTTAGAAGTGATAGGGGTAGTGAATATGATGCACGTTTAAATAAATTTTGTGCACAACATGGCATTATTCACCAAACTACAGTACCCTACTCTACACAGTAAAATAGAATTGCTAAAAGGAAAAATAGAACTCTTAAAGAAATGATAAATGCCATGTTACTAAGTTCGGGCTTACCACAGAACTTGTGGGGGGAAGCAATATTGTTTGCTAATTATGTTCTTAACAGAATACCCCACAAGAAAACCAACAGCACTCTTTATGAATTATGGAAAGGTCGATCATCTTCCTACAAATACTTAAAAGTGTGGGGGTGTTTGGAAAAAGTTGAAGTTCCTATTCCTAAAAAGACTGAGATTGGACCAAAAACAGTGGATTGTGTGTTTATTGGTTATGTTCAGAATAGTGGTGCATATTGGTTTCTGACTTATAAATCAGAAATACCTGATTTAAATGTGAACACTATTATAGAGTCAAGGAATACTGTGTTTTTTGAACATGTCTTTCCTTACAAGAAAAGACAGGAATTAAGTTCACAGAAAAGAACTTATGATTGTACACAAAGTCAAGAAACTAATGACAATTAAACACAAGAGACTAGTAATGGTCTCAACCAACAGGATTTAACTGATGATGAACCAAGACGAAGTAAGAGAGTAAGAACATCAAAATCCTTTAGTCCAGATTTTCTAACATACCTGTTAGAAAATGAACCTCAAAGCTTTAAGGAAGCAATGACAGGTCATGAAACACCTTTGTGGAAAGAGGCTGTTAATAATGAAATTGAATCCATTATGTAAAATCATACTTGGAAATTGGTGGATCTTCCACCTGGTTCTAAATCTCTTGGATATAAGTGGATATTCAAGAGAAAAATGAAAGCAAATGGTTCAATAAACAAGTATAAAGTAAGACTTGTAGTAAAAGGTTACAAACAAAAGGAAGTTTGGACTATTTTGACACATATTCTCCTGTGACAAGAATAACATCCATCCGCATGCTTACTGCCATAGCAGCGTTGTATAATTTAGAGATATATCAAATGGATGTTAAGACAGCTTTCTTAAACGGTGATCTAAATGAAGAGATCCATATGGAGCAACCTGAAGGGTTTGTAGTGCCGGGGCAAGAAAAGAAAGTTTGTTGGCTTGTAAAATCTCTTTATGGATTAAAACAAGTACCTAAGAAATGTCATGAAAAATTTGATCATGCAATACTTACTAATGGGTTTAAGATAGACGAATGTGACAAGTGTGTTTATGTTAAAAACACTGACCAAGGATATGTCATAATTTGTCTTTATGTGGATGACATACTTATCATTGGAAGCAGTCAAAACATAATCAAATCAACTAAGCAAATGTTGAACAAAAGATTTGATATGAAAGATATGGGGGTCGTAAATGTAATATTAAGAATGAAAATTTCTAAAACACTTGACAGATATGCATTATCTCAATCACATTATATTGAGAAAATTCTTGGTAAATTTATCAAGAATGATATGAATGTAGTTAGAACACTTGTAGACATCAATCTTTATTTATCAAAGAATAAAGGTGAGTTAAAATACTCCCAAATCATTGGAAGCCTAATGTACCTAATGAATGGTACTCGTCCTGACATAGCTTATGCAGTCAATAAATTGAGTAAGTACACTAGTAACCCCGGAGAAGATCATTGGAAAGCGATCATTCAGGTTCTTAGATATCTAAGATTTACCCGTGATCATGGTTTGAACTTTACTCGATATCCAGCAGTAAAGGTTATTGTGATGCTAATTGGATATCGGATACTAAAGATTCAAAATCCACTAATGGATATGTCTTTACTTTGGGAGGCGTTACTGTTTCTTGGAAATCCATGAAACAAACATGCATCGCACGATCCACAATGGAATCTGAGTTCATTGTTTTAGACAAAGCAGGAGAAAAAGCAGAATGGTTTCGTCACTTCTTAGAAGACATTCCAATGTGGCCAAAACCTGTGCCAGCTATCTGCATTCATTGTGATAGTCAATCTGAAATAGGCTGGGTACAAAATCATATGTATAATAGTAAATCACGACATATTCGTCTTCGACATAATACCATAAGGTAATTGCTCTCAAATGGAATAATCTCAATAGATTATATAAAATCTAAAGAGAATATTGCGGATCCATTAACAACAGGTTTAACAAAAGAGCAAGTGTATAGTTCATCAAAGGGAATGGGATTAAAGCCTATTACATAAGAGTCATCATAATGGTAACCCTACTTATATGGCTGGAGATCCCAATAACTAAGTTCAAAGGGACAACTAAGTTATGTGTGGCTCGCTAGAAATCACTAAGCGATTAAAATTCTCTACCCATTCCTATGGTGAGAGTGATAGCTGCAACATGTGTTGTATGCAGGGGTTTTAAGGATAAGTTTTGCTTTTAATGATTACTTATATCTTGATTTAGACATAAAAATCAAGACGAGTATAAGGAGATACTCACAATAAGAATCGCCTATATGATTGTCGAATTGGGACCAAATGAAGATGCTATATTCTTTAGAAGCACTCATGAAAACCAGGAGCGTTCAAGGCCAAAATGAACACAACAGTGAGAACCCCAATGTGTTAGAAGATATTTTGTGTAAAATCTATTATCTTGGCTTATACAAACGGCTGAACAATTCAAGACATCGCGTCCATTGGTTAGCTAGTAAGTCCGATAGGTTATCATTAGGGAAGGTTCAAGGCCGAAAGCTACCTATCCTGATACAAGATATTTTCGATTTATACTCTTTCAACAAATTCTGCATATTGTTGCATTTCTGTTGTCATCAAATTCCATTCATGTGGGGGATTGTTAGAAACTGGTTTTGGAAATTCTAGAAAATAGAATTTTTTCCAAACTTTGGTCTATTTTTTAGGTAGGACCTGTACGCCAAAATTGGCGAGTCAAAGTGGTAATGCGTTCTATGCCGCGTTGTGATTCACGTGGTATATTTGGTTGCTCAAAACCATTATCGGGTAAATAGGAAATTGAAACCAAAGTGAGCTCCATAGAAATGGAGTTTTGGTGGAAATTTTTTAAGGTTTGTATAATTTCTTGTCCAACATTGATTTGGTGGGAAGTTTTGAGCAGGTTTATAAGGCATGAGATTGGAACTTGGGGTAGGCCCTAAGGGGCACCCAAGTTTTGTAGAGTGGGAGGTTATGGGCAAAATGGGCTAGACCCATTGGACCCAAAAATCACCACATGCGCGCGCGCCGTCGCTCGTCCGGTCGGGCTGGGCCTGGGCTTGGGCGCGAGTGCGTGGTGTAAGGTTGCGTTGGGCCTGTCCGGCCCAATACTTATCTTTTTGGGCAAAAAACATTTGAATTTAATTTTGTTTTTTTAGTAAAATAAAATTTGTCCGAAATTTTAATTTTAAATTCAAATTCAAACTGTTGCACCTCTTCAGATTTTTGTATAGGTTCGGACATATTCAAATATGTTCCACCCGAACAGATTTCAAATCTTTTTAAATTACAAACCCAAATAGTTTATCTGTTGAAACAGTGTTGCATCTGTTCAAACAGGTTTGGTACCTGTTTAATTCAAATTGAAAAGCCACCACAACATCTATAAATAGGCAGTCCTCGTTTGATGTTTTCATTCACAATTTTCATCCAAAGAATTCTACAACTATTCTCTACATATTGCTGCATTATTTTCTTGTGAGAAAGAGTATAAACACTTAGTGTATTCGTTGTACGAAAAATTTGTAGTGCTGTTATTTTTGTTGATTGATCATTTTATCCTGAGAGATAGACGTCCATATTCTGAAAGTACCGTGGAGAGGACGAATCTGTCTTAAGAACATAGTATCGAACACTGGACTTAATCAGAATATTATTTAAGAATTAATCAAATAAGTTGTTTATTTATTTTTTGTTTTTATTTATTTATTTAAATCAGATTTTGATTTTGTTTTGGTAACAAAATAAAATCTGTTTTTATTTATTTTATTTTATATTTCTAGTTTGATTTTTGCAATCAAACAAATTCTCTTACTTCTTTTATTTCTTCTGTATTCAGTTTGTTATTAAGTACACAACAGAATTTGTTCTTTAAATACAATGAAGATTGTCCAATAGAGGTTTGATCTCGACTAGAAGGTGACTCTATCACCACAGACACTACTCAGGCAAAAACTCACCACCACCCAGGCAATAATGAACAGATCCTATGAGCCTCCATCGAACAACCTTGCTTGAGTGGTGAAGAGTAAATCCTTTGAGCCAAGATCAACAAATCTCTACCCTGGTTAGATCTTCATTTGCTGCATAAGAAATCAAATTGCAAAATCGAGACAAACAAAATTGAACAAAACTCTACCTATGCGAGATACTTAACTAACCAAGCAAATAATTAGCAGGCCAAACAGGTGCTTCGAAGCAAATATGAACGAAGGAAATATCTGAGACACATCCAACCAATCCAAGCGTATTGCAAGACAGAAGAGCTTTACCAAATTGATAATGTGTTACAACCTTATGCATTAAAATTGAAAGCATTCAAATCTCAGCAATATTGTCTAGCATTTCCATAACTAGATAAGCAAAGTACCAGACTAAAGATAACCATCATATTAGTTATAATCAAATTCTCGACATATTTGTAAGATCAATATGCACAACTCGTTTTATGTTCATTGATTAATTCAAAACTAGGAGACAGTTCGTTGATGTAGAAAGCTTGTGTTTTTGAAATCTCAAGCAGTTTGTCACAATCCAATCCAACATGTTAAGGTCTTGTTTGATACAACTATGGGTCTGTTTATATATTTTTTTTCAATTTTAAAAATTTGTTTCAAAGTATTTAGTGCAACTTCTGTTTATTGCTTGTAAGATACAAATAGCTTACATAAGTTTTTTTTAAAAAAATGATTATTAAAAAGTTGGTGATGCAGTGCTTTTACCTTATGTTTTTATTATTCATTTTCTGCTTGCAAGAAACTACTACCCCAAACAATCCCTAAGAAAGGAAGAGTGCCAAATCTAGATTTGATGGCAATCTAGCTTCCAAAAAATCCTCCAACTATGCCAAACTGAATTTTGAATTTCAATATTGTATCATGAAAAAAAAAAGAAAAAATGAATGATTTTCATTTCTTAAATAAAAAGAGATAGGTAGGTAATAATTTGACTATAAGTATAGAATATATATGAATATAAAGATCATTCATATATATTCTATGGTTATTCTCTCTCTCTCTCTCACACACACGCGCGCGCACTAATTTGACTACAAGCAACTTCTTGGCAAGAGCTAAAAATGTCAACCATTTTACTATAAGCAGCTTGTTGGCTAGAGCAAATTCCTAGAGCCAAATGAAAGTGAAAGCATACAAGATGGCCAACTTGTTGCCATCAAAAGACTGACTCAATAAAAGAAAAGAGATATTAAGCACCAAGTGGGTGAGGAGCTCCTCAGCAAGTCAACACATATATCATTATCACAAACCATTTAAGCTCAACTGCCATATCAACATGCCATATACTAATTAACACCTTTATGATATTATATATCCAACTAACAAATTTAAGTTTTTTATATTTCAGCTAACAAATTTGTATACAAAACTTAAATAAAGCTATTTGCCTAAGCCTGGTTTTGGGAAAGAAAAATATCAAAAAACAGTTTGCCAGAATTGAAAACCAGATGATGGAGAAATAGAAAAATAAAAAATTATTCAAATCATCTAAATGTATTATGATAAAATTGCTTCTGAAAATATTCAGTAGACTGAACTAAAGCAAGTGGTTTCCATAGTTCTAAATCGCGGTATCGGGTAACTTAACGGTATCGATTGCGGAGATCGGTATCGGTAGTATCGACCGGTACGCATCGGGTATCGAGCGTCGCGACTGTGAAATTTCAAAAATCATTAGTAATCCCTCTAAAACTCAATTTTATGCATTTTTTTTTGACTCTTTTAGCCTTAATTTATCACATTTTAATCAAAGTTTTGATATGTAAAGGCACTTTTGATTCATTTTCAATTAAATGATATGTATTTATTTTAGTCTCAAGCTTTTATTTGGTACTAATACAATACTAACCTCTACCTCTCATCATAATGTTAGATAAATTTTCAAACAAAATGATTAAATGGGAAAAATATGATTTAGAATTCGGTGCACATAATGTTGGACTCTGCAAAGAAACTAATCAACACATGAGAGACTAAAATAGAAAAATAAAGTGGGTCAGCAAATATAAAGGTTGATGGGGGATCTGCAGAGCTTTGCTTCAATATATATAAATGCTCCTAATATATATATATATATATATTTAAACAATCATAAATACATATTAAAATATATTCCATTCCCATCCCATACCATAATATAAATAAAAAAATAACCACAGAACAAACAGGAAATAAAAAATAAAATTATAAACCGAACACAACAACTTAACAAGCAAAATCATCACTTATTCAGCCAAAAGAAAAAACAGAGCATGACAAATACAAATAGAGCATGAGAGAAGTTCTCAGAAAATAAACCTTTGCTCAATTACAAACAGACTTAATCAACGTAAATTCACCCTATAGAGTCTTGTAGTTACAAATAGAACTTCTCTGACAAACTTTTGCTCAATAGGTGATCATAGGTGATCATATAAATTCACCTTTGATCAGACAAACCTTTGTAATTGAGTCTATAGGTGATCATATAAATTCACCCACAGAACAAACCTTTTCTCAGAGAAGTTCTCCAAAGTCCATACAAACAGTCTCCAAACAGAGCAGTGTAGCTCTCAGAGAACAAACCTTCAACGAAGAAGTTTGAAATCGGTGAGAAAACAAACCTTTGCTCAATTATTTCTGCAGGTGCTTCGCTCCATTTTCAGCCATACCGGACTGTATCGGAACTGTATCGCTCACGTATCGGATTCAGGCCGATACGTAACGAGAATCGGCCGCTACGGACGCGAAATTCATTCTCACTGGTGTACCAGTGAGTATTTGACTCGGGACTCCAATTTTCCGGTACGAACCGGTCGGTACGGCATGTACCGGCCGATATTTAGAACCTTGGTAGTTTCTTATTAAATATGAATGTATGATAGATAAATAGAGAATAAAAGATATAAGTCAAGTTCAGATATATTTTATTATGTAGTCAGAACAGTTAAACATGGATAAGTATGGTCATCCACAGAGTTGGGCAAGCTACAATGAGATAAGCAATTAAGTGTTACATGGAATGTGTCCTGCATTGTCTGGAGTTGCTTTATCTGTGCTAATTATAAGGCTTTAATTTTTCTCTCCTTAATATTTGGATTTTAAGAAAAATGATGGACTGGGCTTTTCAATTTGGTATCAGAGCTTGGTTGTTGGTGTGCCGTTTGTTCGACTACTGTATGTTGTGGTCTAGGAGGGTGTGTTGGAATATGTGTCTGGAGTAGCCTTATCTGTGCTGATTATAAGGCTCCAGTAATGTGTCCCGCATTGTCTGGAATTCAGGAGGGTGTGTTGGAGTATGTGTCTGGAGTTGGCCCATCTATGCTGATTATAAAACTCCAGTAATGTGTCTCGCATCGTCTGGAATTGCTCTATCTATGCTGATTATGACGCTCCAGTTTCCCAATAATGTGTCCCGTATCGTCTGGAGTTACTCTATCTGTGCTAATTATAAGACTCCAGTTTCCCTCTTCTTCATACTTGGGTTTTAAGGAGAAGTGTGGGCTGAGCTTGGCTTTTCAATTTGGTATGTTTATAAAGCTCCAGTAATGTGTCCCGCATCGTCTGGAATCCAAGAGGGTGTGTTGGAATGTGTGCTTGGAGTTGCTCCATCTATGCTGATTATAAGGCTCCAGTAATGTGTCCCGCATCGTCTAAAATTGCCCTATTTATGCTGATTATAAGGCTCCAGTTTCCCAATAATGTGTCCCGCATCGTTTGGAGTTGCCCTATCTATGCTAATTATAAGACTTCCATTTCTCTCTCCTTAATACTTGGATTTTAAGGAGAATTGTGGGCTTGACTTTTCAATTTGGTATGTTGGAATGTGTCCTACATCGCTTATTGTCCTATCTATTCTAGTTATAATGCTCCAATTTCCCTCTCCTTAATACTTGGGTTTTAAGAAGAAATATGAGTTGAACTTTTCAATTTGGTATCAAAACTTAGTTGAAGCTATAATTGGTGTGCCGTTTGTACGTTTACTTTATGTTGTAGTCCAGTTGGTGTGTTGAAATGTGTCCCACATCGCTTAGAGTTACCCCATCTTTACTAGTTATAATGTTCCAGTTTTTCTCAATATCTTAGTTTTAAGGAGAAATGTAAGCTAGGCCTTTCAATTTAGTGTATAACCCCCCGCCCAACACAATATATATATATATATATATATGCATGATCTTTGCACTACCTATAGATCTTTGCAAAGAATCTCTCTCTCTCTCTCTCTCTCATTTTTTTCCTAACTTTTTTTGCCTTTAGTAATTTTTTTATAAAAATATTGTGTCAAAAGTCTTACTTTTCAGATCTATCTAGTTTAGAAGGATGTAAAAGGTAAAATAAAATTTTAAAATTCAAAAAATGTCACTTAAAAAAAAAGATTAAAAAAAGCGGACTTTTAATTTTTTCTGGACTTTTTTCAAAATATTTAATTTTTTCAACTATTAAGTCTGTCTAGTCTGAGTGAACAATTTTTTGATTTTTTTTTTTTTAAATCACTAAAAACGAAGAAAATGTTACAAAAAAAATTGCTAAAAAAGCAATTGCAAAACTCAAGACTATAAGCAACTTCTTGGCAAGAGCTAAAAAAGTCGATCATTTAACCATAAGCAACTTGTTGGCTGCAGCAAATTCCTAGACAAATCAAAGTGAACGCATAGAATTGCTGCTAACTTGTTGCTATCACAAAGATTGACTTCATGAAAGAGATGATTAATAATGAGCAAAATACTGGGAGATGGAAAATCCCGCTCGAGCGTCAAAACTCCCGCTCGAGCGGAGAAGCAACAACGAAGGGCCCGCTCGAGCGTTAAAACCTCCGCTCGAGCGTGAAGGCCAAAATCTGGGCATCACCTATTGGCATCAAAATTCAACCAACCTGTACCAGACCCGTCCAACACAACCTATACTTCAAATACAAAGAGATTAAAGGACAACAACAACCAATAAATAATGACAGGATCTACGGAGCCTAAGTCCGGATACAATAATCTAAAGAGAAAAGTCCGGGGTCGCTATACAAAGTCTTCCTTATCATCAACAATAATTTTATATGAAATCCAAACATTATATCCTTCCAACATTTTCAAATTTCCACACCACTCAACTTCTTTAAATCACCAATAATATCATCATAGATCATAAATTTATCCAAATCACAGATCTCCATAGAAAATCAATTTAAATTTCACCTAAAGTACCAATTAGTTCAAACCCTCTTTAAAAATAAAATTAACAAATATAAGGTTTTAAGAAAAATTTGGGAGTTTTCCTCATTTCCTCATCAAATCCTCAAATCATCAAATATTCATTAATATGTCAAAACATTCCAAACATGTAAAAAAATTGAGTGAAAACCTCATTCTTGTACATTAACATATTTTAAATCAAAGTTTTGTAACTCATATCAACCTATAATCCCAAAATGTTATATAATCACACCAAATCATAAATATATAGAGTTAAGAGAATCTCCTATATCAAAGATGAGAGATAACAAAAAAGACCCAAACAAAAACTTTGATGGAATTGAATTTCAATCGGTCAATATGGCGATCTTCACATCTCTTTCGCTATTCTTGAAAGATCTGTGGTGGATCCTTAGTAAAATGGGGTGAAAACTAAGGTTTGAGGGATAGGATTTTCGAATATCAAGGAGTGAGAGAGAGAGAGAAAAGTAAGAGAAAATGAGTAAAAAGTGAGTTTTATATTGGTTGAACCCGAAATAGACCGCTTAAGCAATCTTTTCACCGCCCGAGCAGTGAGCCTATACTCTCAACATTATAAGCCTGCAAAACAAACTACTGGATGCCACAAAATTTTTGCTTGAGCATTCTCATTCCCTTCCCAGAATTTCAGACCTGTAGAGAAAGATACTGGCTCCATCATTTCACCGTTCGAGCAATAAATCCATCGCTCGAGTGGTTCCCCTTTTCTTTTAGATATTACATCGTATTAATCTAAAATCTTCGAGCTTCTATCTCCGTTCCTTTTCTCTTCTTGAGGTAGGGTTTAAAGAACTTTAGATTCATTTCATTCAAAGAGTTATACAAAGGATCTTTATACCTTATATAGACATAAAATATAATAGTAATCACTAATCTAACTGCCTAATCTTAACTGCCTTACCTAACCAAGCTTACAATGAACTAACTATAGTTCTAACAAATTAGTAACTGCAGGCTTCATTGAACTCTGAAGTTGGAGCTGGAGCTGCTATGGTATGCAACTTTGACTGAACTGTTACTGCTCTGCTATTGCTGTGTGATTGAGCTGCAACTGGAGCTGCTGCTGCTCTGTAGCTAGGCATGGCTACTGCTGCTCTGTAGTTAGACATGGCTGGCTTAGGCTCAGGTTCAGATGTCTTATCATTCTCCCTCAAACTTTGGGGACAAGGAAGAACCTGAAGTTTGCCTTGAAGATATTGAAATCGAGAGATGGAAAGAGGTTTGGTGAAAATGTCTGCAATCTGATCAGTGGAGGCAATATGAAAAATAACAAGCTACTTGGCAGCTACTCTTTCTCTGACATAGTGATAGTCTACCTCAATGTGTTTGGTCCTAGCATGAAAAACTAGATTGTGTGCCAATGCTACAGTAGACATGTTATCACACCAGAGAGTGGGCACAGAGACAGACTCATGGAGCTCAGCAAGAAGCATACCAAGCCAGCTCAATTCAATAGAGACTTGAGCTAAAGCTCTGTATTCTGCTTCTGAAGATGATCTAGAGACTGTGGGTTGCTTCTTAGCACACCAAGACATAAGGTTAGGACCTAAAAACACACAATAACTTGTAGTAGATCTTCTATCAATAACATTTTCTGCCCAATCTGGATCTGAGAATGCATTAAGAACAAGATGGCCACTGGTCAAGTAAAGGCCATGACTCAAGGTGCCTTTGACATATCTGAGAAGTCTCTTAAGAGATGTAAAATGACTTTGCAGAGGATATTGTAGGAATTGGCAGAGATGATTAATAGAAAAACTAAGATTTGGTCGAGTGAGGGTCAAATATTGAAGGGCTCCCACCAAGCTTCTATAAAGACTTGGCTGAGAGAAAGGAGAATCAGCACTATCAGAGGAAACAACCTTAGTAGCCATGGGAGAGGCATAGGATTTACAATCACTCACACCAGCCTTAGCTAATATTTCAGAAGCATACTTGTGCTGAGAAAAAACATAGCCTGAAGAAAAAGAGGAGACAGAGATGCCCAAAAAATAATTAAGAACTCCCAATTCTTTCATAGAAAAGGTAGTATGCATGTATTGAACAAGGGTTAAGATATAGAGAGGATCACTTCCAGTGAGAAGAATATCATCAACATAGACAAGGAGTATGGTAATGGAAGTAGAAGTTTTCTTAACAAACAAAGAAGAATCACAAAGACTAGGGATAAAATCGTGAGGAAGAAGAAAAGAGGAGAAAGTGGAGAACCAAGCTCTTGAAGCTTGTTTCAAGCCATAAAAAGCTTTATGACGTTTACAAACAAGAGATGGATTAGAAGCATCAATGAAACCTTGTGGTTAATGCATATAAACTTCTTCTTCAAGTAGGCCATGAAGAAAAGAATTTGAAATGTCAAGTTGCTTAATAGGCCAATGATAAGTGAGAGCAAGGCATAGAAGAACTCTAATGGTAGGCTGTTTAGCAACAGGGCTAAAGGTTTCATAATAGTCCACCCCTTCAGTTTGAAGGAAACCTTTAGCAACTAGCCTTGCTTTATATCTAGCTATGAAGCTGTAACAAGCCCGCGGGGGACCTCGCTACAGCTCGGACTCAATTTGTAGTCACGGTTCTAAATCTGAACCAAAGAGTCCAAATCCGGCAAATCGTTTTGAGAAAATAGATTTTTTTGAAAGAAGTGCCAAACATGGACTGCTTTGCCAGATACAGAGTCGCCACCTAAATATTTTATTTTGGAAAATTTAGGAAACCCTGACTCGTTGCCTAAGGCCACGTGTCCGTCATCACCAAAGTTGCCTCGGCTCGGGAACTTGGGTACGATTGGGGAAGGTCACTTCGTGAGCACCCCCGCTCGCCCGATCAAAAATCGGCCTCTGCTAACCATGATATCTAGTTTTGAAAACATTATGTCCGGTTATTAGCCTAGGTTACTATGTGATGCGCGCAGCATACAAGTATAGACTGAGTTGCCTGAATTGGAACAAAACATTTCATGTTTGCTTTTCTGAAAATGGTCTGCTACCCGCAGGTAGGCTTAAAATGCAGATTTTCCCACCCGCAGGTGGGCTTAGAAAAGATGGTTTTGCCACTATCTAGTGGGCTTAAAACAAATATTTGATGAATTGTCCCAATCCAAACAACCCAACCTTCACCCACAGGCATTCAGGCAGTTATATCATATAAGCAACTAGCCTCATGTTAAGCATGCTATTCATGGTAGCACCCACACGAATGCAAGGATGCTAAAGCATAAAGCTCACCGGGTACTCCAAGCGAAAATAGAAACTACATTAGAAATCATGCATGATCCTAAGTATACAGAAATGCCTAATGCAACACATGCAAAAATGCAACTATAGCAGACTCGACTACTCTAAACATGGCATATGGAATGCTACAGCTAACATGTATTCAATTTGAAATTGAAAGTACAATGCAGTTAGTATGATGCGCCGAGCCTGGTGCATGCAAAACAGATGAATGAATGCAAACATGCTATCATACTGTATGCTAAATTAAAATATGCCCTAATCTAACCATCATAAGCGGATAAATAAAAGGGAGAAAGACGTGGGATTGGAAGACATACAACACACGCACACTTATTACAGTTATGCCCTCGCTCGGAGGGTCCGAATAAATATACAGTCCCGAATAAAAGAATAGTACAGTCCAAATAGTACAGTCCAAATAATGTACAAATTCCTAATTAATTAACGAATTAACTAAAAAAAAAAAATAAACTGGCATGCAAGCCAGGGACTGCCTTGACTCTTCTCCGGGTGATGAATAATGCATGTGCGGGTTGCCTTTGCGCGGAAATCCATGGCGATGCCCCGATTAGCCTCTGTTTGCACTTTTTCTTGAAATGCGCGCCAAACTCCGAAAAGTTGATGATTCTTGATTTTTGCTGCAACAGAGAGCAGGAAAGGGGCATAGCAATGTATTTCACAAATATATGCATGCCTCGATCCTCGTGCCACCAATCACGCATATCGATGCATGATGGCCGAGGAGCCGAATTGCGCAATTCAATGTAGAATGAATGTACATGAAAACACAACAAAACCTAACTCCATCATGGATGATCCGGAGTGTCGGTAACTGGGGAATTGAGACACATTCCGTCACTCGGAGTACGGAATGTACCTCGTTTCCCGTGCCCGGGCTAACTCCTATCCCAAACACGATGCAATATGCATGACATGCATGAAATGCGACTAAGATACAATCCTAACATACACAATGCTATGAGAATGAGATGCCTCGAAATGCGTGCACACGGGTACGCAAACCAAGAAAATGACAGAATGCGACCTAAGATACAACCTAGTATGCACTATGCTGTAAAAATGAGATGCCTCGAAATACGTGCACACAGGCACGCAAATCGAGAAAATGACAGAATGCGATCTAAGATACAACTTAGTATGCACTATGCTGTAAAAATGAGATGCCTCGAAGTGCGTGCACACGGGCACGCAAACCGAGGAAATGCATACGCAATGCGAATGACATGGAAAATGCAACATGGACTTATACTAACATGAGAGAGCCTCAGCCACACTCACATGAGAGGCTGATGGATGAAAATGAAGTGCCTCGAAATGCGTGCATACGGGCACGCAAACCGAGGCAATGGTATATGCAACGCAAATGACGTGAAAAATGCAACATGGACTTATACTAACATGAGAGAGCCTCAGCCACACTCACATAAGAGGCCGATGGATGAAAATGAAGTGCCTCGAAATACGTGCACACGGGCACGCAAACCGAGGCAATGGTATATGCAACGCAAATGACGTGGAAAATGCAACATGGACTTATACTAACATGAGAGAGCCTCAGCCACACTCACATAAGAGGCCGATGGACGAAAACGAAGTGCCTCGAAATGCGTGCACACGGGCACGCAAACCGAGGCAATGCAAAAATGCGAACTATGGCATGGGAAATGATATGAAAACATGCTAATGGGATTTCAACACTGAAAAGTGGGGGAAAACAGCCCCGAAATGAGGCGAAAACACACCCGATGCATGGAATGGTCCCGAAACATGTATTTTGGGACCCGAAATGGCCTATGGCTATACCAAACATGCACAATATGGGTATGCAATGAATAGACAGAAGCAAGGCAGCCCCAAGATTAGCATTTTACCAGTACAAATCATGGCCAAACAGCAAACCAAGATAGGGCAAAAATAGCATGCAAGAAATGGCCCTAAACATGAGATTAAGAAGAAGCTCATAGCTGCTGGCCCCAAACAGGTTAGGGTCCTTCAACAATGTTGAATAGGGACCCAAAATATGATGTTTTATAGTTTATGGCAGCCCCAAAAACAGTATAAAAATATGCTAGAAATGCAATGCAAAAATAAGGCTCAAAAGTGGCTATAACATGAGGTATACAAAAAATTCGTCAAACAAGAAAAGACCCTTAATAAAACATGTTCAGGAGGTCAAAATAAGGCCATATTTAGTTCGGAGAAGAGTCCAAAAACAGCAACATCAGGGGCTGCCAAGGCATACAAAAATGGGACCAAAAAGAGGATATAAAGGGAAGTACAACATGGAAGTCTCAAACAGTGTTGAGCCCTTCTTCAATGTTGAAGAGGGGCTCAAAATAAGCCTACTTAATGTTTATAACATGCTCCAAAACAGATCACACATAGGCTAGAAAAAGCATGCAAGATATTGACATACAAAGAGGGTATTGAAGCAAGTGCAAGAAGGAGGGCTCAAACAGGGTTGAGCCCTTAATGAAACAAGAAAATGAGCTCAAAATAAGGCCACTTTCAGTTATGGCCGGAGCTCAAAGCAAAAAGCATAGAGGGCTTACAAAAGATACAAGAAATGGGCCAAAAAGGGAAAGATGCAACTCACCCTTGAAGATCAATACTTTTGTTGCTTCTTGGACCAAATTTGTTGCCTCTTAGCTGCTGGAATTCCTCTCCTTGCTGCTGAGATGGAGTGGTGGTGGTAGAGCTTGGTGGTGATGAAGAAAATGAGGTGTAGAGCTTGAAAGTTTTCAAAGGCAAATGAGAGGATGGAGGAATTATGTATCTAGCCTGAAGAGCAAATTTTCTAACCCTTAAAATGTGATGCCACCAGATGGGTTATATGGACAAGAAGAGGGGAGTAAAGGAGGGGCAAAAAGGTGGGGGAATAGGCAAGTTTTCCCACAAAATATCCCCCGCGATGGGATATTTTCTGGGGGAAACAGCTACACAGCTGTAAAGTGATGTGCAAGGAACATGGCCGGCCCCTTATATTTTTGATTGCAGGTGCCGCGGCCAACCCCCCTAGCCGCGGCTAGGGTCAAGGGTCAAGTTGAAATAGTGGCCGGCGCACCACAAAAAAGGTGGCCTCCCAGTCTCCTCTCACAACCCTGTGGTTCGAATTTGGAATTCTAAAACAGGAGGGAGAACAAGCCTTTTGAAGGAGGGGTTCAAGGTTCAAATGGAATTTAATGGCCGGCCATAAAACTTTTAAGGGTCCTCCCATGTGTGTACATCAACAAATATATGGTTGGGTGAAGAAATGGCTCCAAGGTGTAACATTGGCTTCGGAAGGAGGGGTCTAAAAGGGTCAAGCAACAATTAGGCGCCCATGAACTTTAGGTCCTCCATGTGTGTAACTTCACAAATATGTGGTTGGTGTTGAAGAAAAAGGCTCCAAGCGTGTTCAACATTTGCCGCCGGAGTGCGAAAAACGGGTGTTGTGAGGCGAAAATGCGAACATAACTGGTTGCCCAGATAATTGCTGCCTCCCACCCTTCAGTGACCTTCCTTGTGATAAAACAGAGGTACCTGCCAAAAATGAACGAAAACCGTTGTAAAACGAACGTTCCGGGGCCAAAACACGCAGTTCGGGGTCCCGAAAATGGGCTGTTAAGCACCGAAAATGGTATTCGACCTCGAAGTGGGTTTCTTAGCCCCCAGTGTCCCTCAAAAGGGATGAAATAAGATGTATGCCAAAAATCAGAGCAAACGGAGATGGTTAGGCGGTCCCGAACCGAGGCACACGGCCTGACGGCTCCGAAAACCGGAAACCGGGCTCCGAAATGGGAAAAATGGCCTACGGCCACCAAATGTAGCCCACGGGCACTGAGAGATAGTCTACGGGACCTCTCCCTTCCCTCAGGAAAAGAAACAGAGAAAACCGAGTCTGGTTCGCAAACCGAGACAAGGCACAGAAGAGGGTTCGGAAATCCGGAGGCGGGGCTCGCAGCCAAGACTCTGAAACTTCTGAACGAGCACATTATGCAATATCACCAAGTGCTCAACTGGTGACGTCTGAGTCTCAAGGTCGGTCAAAAATAGGGTGTCTACAGAAGCCATCTGAGTTTCTTTTCAGTCTGAAATCCCATTTGCAGCCAATGGCTTGCTTGGTGGGTGGAAGAGAAACTAAAGACCAAGTGCCTTGTTTTTCCAAGGCTTGATATTCCTCAAGCAAGGCAGCTTGCCAAACAGGAGAAAGAGATGCTTCTTAAAAAGACTGAAGTTTAGTACGATGAGCAGAAGCCAACAAACAAGCAGCAGAAGGAAGTTTGGCCTTGGATTTGGTGAGCATGGAGTGAGAATTGGAAGAGAAAAGAGGATGAAGATTTATAAACAGAGAAGAAATAGGAACTGGAGCTGTTGTGTGCTGTAAAGGGAGATATGATGAAGTCTGATGTGAAGTAGAGATGATAGGTGTTGGAGCAGCAGTAGGTATATATGAAAGAGAGATGATAGGTGTTGGAGCAGCAGTAAGTATATAGGCTGTTGATATTGATGAAACAGTAGGAGACAGCACCACTGCTTGGGTTGCTGATAGTGATGCTGCAGAAGGAGACAACACCACTGTTGCTGGAACAAGAGGAGAAGAGACAGGTGCTGCTGGAACAGAACAAGTAAGAGGAACAGGAGAAGAAAACCATAAGAAATTATGTAAAGTAGTGAGATGAGACACATAAGAGGAAGATGGAACTGATGAGAATGAAGAAAAGGGAAAGGACTGAAAAGAAAAGGTAAGTTCATCAAACACAACATGTCTAGAGACATACACCTTGTTAGTACTAGGGTCAAGACATCTATAACCTTTAACAGAAGGTTGATAGCCTATAAACACACATGGAATAGATGTAGGTTGAAGTTTATTGTAAGGCTTGAGCCAAGGATAACATTTGCAACCAAAAGTTCTTAAGAATTGATAACTACGTTTCTAAAGAAACAAGACCTCAAAAGGAGTTTTGTTGGAAAGTTTGAGGGTAGGCATTCTATTGATCAAAAACACAGAAGTAGCAAGTGCATCAAACCAATAAATCAAAGGCAATGAAGATTGATGCATAAGAGTGATGGTTGTCTCAATTAGATGCCTATGTTTTCTCTCTGCCACACTATTCTAGGCAGGTGTGTGAGCACAAGTTAATTGATGCTCAATGCCTTTATGCTTGAGAAATTCCTGAAATTGAGTACTGAGATATTCACCCACATTGTCACTTCTCAACACTTGTAATTTGGTAGTAAATTGTATTTCAACAAAAGACTTAAATTCCAAAAACTTAGTGAATACCTCACTCTTATAATGAAGAGGAAAAATCCAAGTGAATTTGCTAAAGTCATCAATGAACAACACATAGTATTTATAGCTTGAACAAGAAGCTAAAAAAGGACCCCATACATCAGTGTGTATAAGAGCTGGAGGTTCATTAACAGTGGAATTTGATAAGATAAAAGGTAGTCTATGACTTTTGGAAACACAAAAATGTTCGCATAGACTGGAAGTTTTATTAGTAGACCAATGACTATGAGTAAGAACTTAATGAAGCTTTGTGGAAGAAGGATGCCCAAGTCTAGAATGCCAATCAACTTAAGGTGAAGTTGAACCAGGAGGAGAAGTTTGTGTGGAACCAGCCTTTGTGGAACAAGACAAACAAACTGGAGAAGAAGCTGTGAAGGAGGAAAATGCAAGAGGATAAAGGCCATGAGAATATGAACCTCTATAGAGCTCCTTCTGAGTAGTCTTGTCATGAACAACAACAGAATGTGCATGAAAAGTAATAGTACAATGATTGTCTAAGGCTAATTGATTAACATATAGCAAGTTGGAAGAAATTGAAGGAACATGAAGCATGTTGATGAAAAGAAATGGGAACTTAGGAGTGGGAAGTAAACCATTACCAATATGTGAGATAGGCAAGGTGGAACCATCACCAATAGCCACCTGATCATAGCCTGGATAGGATTGATATGTAGACAAATTACCGAGGTCATTGGTCATATGATTGGTAGCTGCAGAGTCCAAGAACCAATTTAAAGCAGATGAGGAAGCAGATGATGGTGAAGCTGCTGCTGGTGTTGCAGCCACATAGGCTTTGGGTGGCTGTGAAGGACTGAAATGGCTTGTCTGATAAGAAGAGTCCATTCTAAACCAATAATCGAGAGCAAAATGATTAGCCTTGCCACAGATCTGACAGATCACAGAGTTAGAAATGTGACCTGACCTACCACCACCTCTTTGATCCCTAGGATTTTAATAACCTCTCCTGAGTATAAATGAATTAGTCTGAGAACCAGAATGAGAAGGACTACCTCTATAGCCTCCTCTACCTCTAGAGTGACCTCTACCTCGAGAACCTCTATAGCCTCTAGTAGCAGAATATGCAAAGGGAATTTCTGTAGTTTGAGAGTGTTTGAGAGAAGACTCAATATGGATAGATTCAGGACAAAGCAGAGCAGACAATTCTTCTAGGGAAATGGGGGCAGATCTAGCCCTAATTGTAGTTTTGAAATCATTGTATTCATCTGGTAAACCATTGAGAATTAACAAGATCAAATCTTCTTCATCCACAGGTGATGAAGCTAAAGAAAGATGATCTGAAAATGGCTTTGAATTGACTCAAATAATCTTTCATTATTGAAGCTTTCTTAGTAATTCGACTGAGTTTGTTCTTTAGCTGATGAATGTGAGATCGAGAAAGAGATGTGAATCTATTTGCAAGAACAGTCCAGACATCAGAGCTAGACTGACAATGGATCATAGATGTGTAAACAGATGATGATAGTGTGGCTGTTATACAGCTCAACAAATGAGCATCGACAGTGATCCACTGTGTATATGCAGGATTTAGAACTTCTTGACTATTGGAATCAATAACAACTGAGGGAGTAAATACCTCTGATCCATCAATGTATCCAAGAAGCTTTGTAGCTTTTAGAATATTGTGCAATTGACTTTTCCAAACAATGTAGTTTGTTGCATCAAGCTTAGTTGTGACAAGAGCATTGAGATTTGAAATCAGCAGTGTCAGATTTGAAGGTAAAGAAGATGAAGGGAAAGAACTAAAAGATATGAAGTTTGTAGTTACAGGAGGGTTAGGGTTTGAAGTCACCATTAGAGGACCTTTGCTTGTAAGAGCTCTAAAGCTCTGATACCATAAAGAACTTTAGATTCATTTCATTCAAAGAGTTATACAAAGGATCTTTATACCTTATATAGACATAGATATAACAGTAATCACTAATCTAATTGCCTAATCTTAACTGCCTAACCTAACCAAACTTATAATGAACTAACTATAGTTCTAACAGATTAGTAACTGCAGGCTTCATTGAACTCTGAAGCAGGAGATGGAGCTGCTGCTACTCTGTAGCTAGACATGGCTGGCTCTGGCTCAAGTTCAGATGTCTTATCAGAGTTCAATTTCATTGACTCAATATGAGTTCGGTAGTGTATTTTTGGTTGATTTTGGAAATCATGATTACAAGGTTGAGATTTTGGTTAAATTGAGATTGAATTATCTATAATCTATTATTGTAGACGTCCCCCGAACGCCCCGGGAGGGATGAGCTCCCGTTCTGTTCATTTGGGGTCACTACAGCTCAGGACTCTCAAATTTGTCACGGTTCTAAGTCTGAACCAAAGAGTCCAAATCCGGCAAATCGTTTTGAGAAAACAGATTTTTAAAGAAGTGCCAAACATGGACTGCTTCGCCAGATACAGAGTCGCCACCTAAATGTTTTTTTTTTAATGGGAAATTTAAGAAACCCTGACTCGGTGCCAAAGGCCACGTGTCCGTCATCACCAAAGTTGCCTCGGCTCGGGGACTTGGGGACGAATGGGGAAGGTCACTTCGTGAGCACCCCCGCTCGGCCGATCAAAGATCGGCCTCTACTAACCATGATAACTAGTGGGGAGCAACCATGAATTGACTAACAATGTAAACAACATAAGCAATATCTAAACAAGTAACTATGAGATAGACAAGACTGCCAACTAGCAGATGATATAAAGTGGCATCAGACAATAGGGAACCATCAAGGGGTGTAAGATGAGTCTGAGGATCAATTGGAGTGGTGGTGGTCTTGCAATCGGTAAGGCCTGCACAAACCAAGAGATTAGAAGTATACTTGGCTTGGGTAAGAAAGTAACCAGATGAATCTTGAGAAATTTCCAAGCCAAGAAAATAGCTAAGCAAACCCAAATCTTTCATCTCAAACTGGCGATTGAGAAACTACATCGAGAGGGCGAATTTTG
>NW_021025597.1:964196-981911 GCF_004153795.1 Camellia sinensis
GCAGGCCGCTGCACCCACTCGAGGCGTCAACTCCGCTCGAGCGGCAGGAGCCAAAAAACAAGGGATCACGCTCGAGCGTAAAAACTACCGCTCGAGCGGAAGAACTGCAGAGCAAAATACTGGGAAGATGGAAAAATCCCGCTCGAGCGTACAAAACTCCCGCTCGAGCGGAAAAGCAACAACGAAGGCGCCGCTCGAGCGTTAAAAATCTCCGCTCGAGCGTGAGGCCAAAATCTGGGCATCACCTATGGCCATCAAAAATTCAACCAACCTGTACCAGACCCGTCCAACACAACCTATACTTCAAATACAAAGAGATTAAAGGACAACAAACAACCAATAAATAATGACAGGATCTACGGAGCCTAAGTCCGGATACAATAATCTAAAGAGAAAGTCCGGGTCGCCATATACAAAGCTCTCCTTATCATCAACAATAATTTTATATGAAATCCAAACATTATATCCTTCCAACATTTTCAAATTTCCACACCACTCAACTTCTTTAAATCACATAAATATCATCATAGATCATAAATTATCCAAATCGACAGATCTCCATAGAAAATCAATTTAAATTTCACCTAAAGTACCAATTAGTTCATAACCCTCTTTAAAAATAAAATTAACAAATATAAGGTTTAAGAAAAAATTTGGGAGTTTCCTCATTTCCTCATCAAATCTCAAATCATCAAATATTCATTAATATGGTCAAAACATTCCAAACATGTAAAAAATGAGTGAAAACCTCATTCTTGTACTATTAACATATTTTAAATAAAGTTTTGTAACTCATATCAACCTATAATCCCAAAAATGTTATATAATCACACCAAATCATAAATATATAGAGTTAAGAGAATCTCCTATATCAAAGATGAGAGATAACAAAAAAAAGACCCAAACAAAAAAACTTTGATGGAATTGAATTTCAATCGGTCAATATGGCGATCTTCACATCTCTTTCGCTATTCTTGAAAGATCTGTGGTGGATCCTTAGTAAAATGGGTGAAAACTAAGGTTTTGAGGGATAGATTTTCGAATATTCAATGGAGTGAGAGAGAGAGAGAAAGTAAGAGAAATGAGTCAAAAGTGAGTTTTATATTTGTTGAACCCGAAATAGACCGCGTTAAGCAATCTTTTTCACCGCTCCGGCAGCGAGCTATACTTCTCAACATGTTAAGCCTGCAAAACAAACTACTGGATGCCACAAAATTTTGCTTGTAGCATTTCATTCCCTTCCCAGAATTTCGACCTGTAGAGAAAAGATACTGGCTCCATCATTTCACCGTTCGAGCAATAAATCCATCGCTCGAGTGGTCCCCTTTTCTTTAGATATTACATCGTATTAATCTAAAATCTTCGAGCTCTTCTATCTCCGTTCTCCTTTTCTCTTCTGAGGTAGGGTATATAAAGAAACTTTAGATTCATTTCATTCAAAGAGTTATACAAAGAGTTTGTACTACCTTATATAGACATTAAAATATAATATAATCACTAATCTAACTGCCTAACTTAACTGCCGTACCTAACCAAGCTTACAATGAACTAACTATGTTCTAACAATTGAGTAACTGCAGGCTTCATTGAACTCTGAAGTTTGGAGCTGAGCTGCTAGGTATGCAACTTTGACTGAATTACTGCTCTGCTATTGCTGTGTGAGTTGAGCTGCAACTGGAGCTGCTGCTGCTCTGTAGCTAGCATGGCACTGCTGCTCTGTAGTTAGACATGGCTGGCTATAGGCTCAGGTTCAGATGTCTTATCATTCTCCCTCAATATCTTGTGGACAAGGACAGACCTGAAGTTGCCTTGAAGATATTGAAATCGAGAGATGGAAAGAGGTTTGGTAAAAATGTCTGCAATCGATCAGTGGAGGCATATCGAAAAATAACAAGCTACTTGGCAGCTACTCTTTCTCTCTGACATAGTGATAGTCTACCTCAATGTGTTTGGTCGCTAGCATGAAAAACTAGTTGTGTGCCAATGCTACAGTAGACATGTTATCACACCAGAGAGTGGGCACAGAGACAGACTCATGGAGCTCAGCAAGAAGCATACCAAGCCAGCTCCAATTCAATAGAGGACTGAGTAAAGCTCTGTTTCTGCTTCTGAAGATGATCTAGAGACTGTGGGTTGCTTCTTAGCACACCAAGACATAAGGTTAGGACCTAAAAACACACAATAACTGTAGTAGATCTTCTATCAATAACATTTTCTGCCCATCTGGATCTGAGAATGCATTAAGAACAGATGGCCACTGGTCAAGTAAAGGCCATGACTCAAGGTGCCTTTGACATATCTGAGAAGTCTCTTAAGAGATGTAAAATGACTTTGCAGAGGATATTGTAGGAATTGGCAGAGATGATTAATAGAAAAACTAAGATTTGGTCGAGTGAGGGTCAAATATTGAAGGGCTCCCACAACTTCTATAAAGACTTGGCTGAGAGAAAGGAGAATCAGCACTATCAGAGGAAACAACCTTAGAAGCCAATGGGAGAGGCATAGGATTTACAATCACTCACACCAGCCTTAGCTAATATTTCAGAAGCATACTTGTGCTGAGAAAAAACATAGCCTGAGAAAAAGAGGAGACAGAGATGCCCAAAAATAATAAGAAACTCCAATTCTTCATAGAAAAGGTAGTATGCATGTATTGAACAAGGGTTAAGATATAGAGAGGATCACTTCAGTGAGAAGAATATCATCAACATAGACAAGGAGTATGGTAATGGAAGTAGAAGTTTTCTTAACAAACAAAGAAGAATCACAAAAGACTAGGGATAAAATCGTGAGGAAGAAGAAAAGGAGAAAGTGGAGAACCAAGCTCTTGAAGCTTGTTTCAAGCCATAAAAGCTTTTATGACGTTTTACAAACAAGAGATGGATTAGAAGCATCAATGAAACCTTGTGGTTAATGCATTAAACTTCTTCTTCAAGAGGGCCATGAGAGAAAAGAATTTGAAATGTCAAGTTGCTTAATAGGCCAATGATAAGTGAGAGCAAGGCATAGAAGAACTCTATGGTAGGCTGTTTTTAGCAACAGGCTAAAGGTTTCATAATAGTCCACCCCTTCAGTTTGAAGGAAACCTTTAGCAACTAGCCTTGCTTTATATCTAGCTATGAAGCTTAACAAGCCCGCGGGGGACCTCCGCTACAGCTCGGACTCAATTTGTAGTCACGGTTCTAAATCTGACCAAAGAGTCCAAATCCGCAAATCGTTTTGAGAAAATAGATTTTTTTGAAAGAAGTGCCAAACATGGACTGCTTTGCCAGATACAGAGTCGCCACCTAAATATTTTATTTTTGAGAAATTTAGGAAACCCTGACTCGTTGCCAAAAGGCCACGTGTCTGTCATCACCAAGTTGCCTCGGCTGGGAACTTGGGTACGATTGGGGAAGAGGTCACTTCGTGAGCACCACCGCTCGCCCGATCAAAGCATCGGCCTCTACTAACCATGATTATCTATTTTTGAAAAACATTGTGAGTTCTTATTCCGGTTATTAGCCTAGGTTACTATGTTGATGCGCGCAGCATACAAGTATAGACTGAGTTGCCTGAATTGGCAAAAACATTTCATGTTTGCTTTCTGAAAATGGTCTGCTACCCGCAGGTAGGCTTAAATGCAGATTTTCCCACCCGCAGGTGGGCCTTAGAAAAGATGGTTTTGCCACTATCTAGTGGGCTTAAAACAAATATTTTGAGAATTGTCCAATCCAACAACCCACCTTCACCCACAGGCATCAGGCAGTTTATATCATATAAGCAACTAGCCTCATGTTAAGCATGCTATTCATGGTAGCACCCACACGAATGCAAGATGCTAAGCATAAAGCTCACCGGGTACTCCAAGCGAAAATAGAAAACTACATTAGAAATCATGCATGATCCTAAGTATACAGAAATGCCTAATGCAACACATGCAAAAAATGCAAACTATAGCAGACTCGACTACTCTTAACATGGCATAGGAATGCTACAGCTAACATGTATTCAATTTGAAATTGAAAGTACAGCAGTTTAGTATGATGCGCCGAGGCCGGTGCATGCAAAACAGATGAATGAATGCAAACATGCTATCATACTGTATGCTAAATTAAAATATGCCCTAATCTAAACCATCATAAAGCGATAAATAAAGGAGAAAGAGCTGGGATTGGAAGACACTACAACACCACGCACACTTATACAGTTATGCCCTCGCTCGGAGGGTTCCGATAAATATACAGTCCCGAATAAAAGAATAGTACAGTCCAAATAGTACAGTCCAAATAATGTACAAATTCCTAATTAATTAACGAATTAACTAAAAAAAAAAAATAAACTGGCATGCAAGCCAGGGACTGCCTTGACTCTTCTCCGGGTGGATGAATAATGCATGTGCGGGTTGCCTTGCGCGGAAATCCATGGCGATGCCCCGATTAGCCTCTGTTTGCACTTTTTCTTGAAATGCGCGCCAAACTCCGAAAAGGTTGAGATTTCTTGATTTTTTGCTTGCAACAGAGAGCAGGAAAGGGCATAGCAATGTATTTCACAAATATATGCATGCCTCGATCCTCGTGCCACCAATCACGCCATATCGATGCATGATGGCCGAGGACCGAATTGCGCAATTCAATGTAGAATGAATGTACATGAAAACACAACAAAACTACTCCATCATGGATGATCCGGAGTGTCGGTTAACTGGGGAATTGAGACACATTCCGTCACTCGGAGTAACGGAATGTACCTCGTTTCCCGTGCCCGGCTAACTCCTATCCCAAACACGATGCAATATGCATGACATGCATTGAAAATGCGACTAAGAGTACAATCCTAACTACACAATGCTATGAGAATGAGATGCCTCAAATGCGTGCACACGGGTACGCAAAACCAAGAAAATGCAGAATGCAGACCTAAGGATCAACCTAGTATGCACTATGCTTGTAAAATGAGATGCCTCGAAATACGTGCACACAGGCACGCAAATCGAGGAAAATGACAGAATGCGATCTAAGATACAACTTAGTATGCACTTATGCTGTAAAATGAGATGCCTCGAAGTGCGTGCACACGGCACGCAAACCGAGGAAATGCATACGCAATGCGAATGACATGGAAAATGCAACATGACTATTACTAACATGAGAGAGCCTCAGCCACACTCACATGAGAGGCTGATGGATGAAAATGAAGTGCCTCGAAATGCGTGCATACTGGCACGCAAACCGAGGCAAATGATATTAGCAACGCAAATGACGTAAAATGCAACATGGACTTATACTAACATGAGAGAGCTCAGCCACACTCACATTAAGAGGCCGATGGATGAAAATGAGTGCCTCGAAATACGTGCACACGGGCACGCAAACCGAGGCAATGGTATATGCAACGCAAATGACGTGGAAAATGCAACATGGACTTATACTAACATGAGAGAGGCCTGCAGCCACACTCACATAGAGGGCGATGGACGAAAACGAAGTTGCTCGAAATGCGTGCACACCGGGCACGCAAAACCGAGGCAATGCAAAAATGCGAACTATGGCATGGGAATGATATGAAAAACATGCTAATGGATTTCAAACACTGAAAAGTGGGGGAAAACAGCCCCGAAATTGAGGCGAAAACACACCCGATGCATGGAATGGTCCCGAAACATGTATTTTGGGACCCGAAATGGCCTATGGCTATACCAAACATGCACAATATGGGTATGCAATGAATAGACAGAAGCAAGGCAGCCCCAAGATTAGCATTTTACCAGTACAAACATCATGGCCAAACAGCAAACCAAGATATGGGCAAAAATAGCATGCAAGAAATGGCCCTAAACATGAGATTAAGAAGAAAGCTCATAGCTGCTGGCCCCAAACAGGTTAGGGTCCTAACAATGTTGAATAGGGACCCAAAATATGATGTTTTATAAGTTTATGGCAGCCCCAAAAACAGTATAAAAATATGCTAGAATCAAATGCAAATAAGCTCAAAAGTGGCTATAACATGAGGTATACAAAAAAATTCGTCAAAAAAAAAACCCTTAATAAAACATGTTCAGGAGGGTCAAAATAAGGCCATATTTAGTTCGGAGAAGAGTCCAAAAACAGCAACATCAGGGGCTGCCAAGGCATACAAAAATGGACCAAAAAGAGGATATAAAGGGAAGACACATGGAAGTCTCAAACAGTGTTGAGCCCTTCTTCAATGTTGAAAGAGGGCTCAAAATAAGCCTACTTACAGTTCCTGAGAAACTCCAAAATAGATCACACATAGGCTAGAAAAGCATGCAAAATATTGACATACAAAGAGGGTATTGAAGCAAGTGCAAGATGGAGGGCTCAACAGGGTTGAGCCCTTAATGAGACATGAAAATGAGCTCAAAAATGACCTTTTAAGTTTTGGTCGGAGCTCAAATGTACAAGAAAGAGAGGCTAAGAAAATGTTGCAAGAAATGAGCTAAAAAAGAGAGAAATGGCAACTCACCCTTGTAGACCAAAACTCTAGCAACTTCTTGGACCAAATTTGTTGCCTCTAAGCTGCTGGAATTCCACTCCTTGCTGCTGAGATGGAGTGGTGGTGGTAGAGCTTGGTGGTGATGAAGAAAACAAGGTGTAGACTTGGAGTTTTCAAGCAAAATGAGAGGGATGGAGGGAGAATTATGTATCTAGCCTTGAGAGCAAATTTTCTAACCCCTAAATGTGATGCCACCAGATGGTTATATGGACAAGAGAGGGAGTAAAGGAGGGGCAAAAGGTGGGGGAAAATAGGCAAGTTTTCCCCACAAAATATCTCCCCGGATTGGGATATTTTCTGGGGGAAACAGCTACACAGCTGTAAAGTTGATGTTGCAAGGAACATGGCCGGCCCCTTATTTTTGTTGCAGGTGGCCGGCCGGCCACCTCCCCTAGCGGCCGGCTAGGGGTCAAAAGGGTCAAGTTGAAATAGTGGCCGGCCACCACAAAAAGGTGGCCTCCAGGTCTCCTCTTCACAACCCTGTGGTTCGAATTTGGAAATTCTAAACAGGAGGGAGAACAAGCCCATTTTGAGGAGGGGTTCAAGGTTCAAATGGAATTAATGGCCGGCCATAAACTTTTAGGGTCTCCCATGTGTGTACATCACAAATATATGGTTTGGGTTTGAAAGAAAATGGCTCCAAGGTGTCAACATTGGCTCCGAAGGAGGGTGTTCAAAAGGGTCAAGCAACATTAGTGGCCGGCCATGAACTTTTAGGGTCCTCCCATGTGTGTACATCACAAATATGTGGTTTGGGTTTGAAGAAAATGGCTCCAAGGTGTTCAACATTGGCCGGGAGTGCGAAAAAACGGGTGTTGGAGGGCGAAAATGGAACATAACTGGTTGCCAAGATAATTGCTGGCCTCCCACCCTTCTACGGCCTTCCCGGTGATAAAACAGAGGTACCTGCCAAAAATGAACAAAAACCGATGCCAAACGAATGCTCGGGGGCCAAAACACGCAGTTCGGGGTCTCCGAAAATGGGCTGTTAAGCACTGAAAGTGGCGTTCGGCCACGAAGTGGGTTTCTCAGACCCCAGTGTCCCTCAAAAGGGAGAAAATAAGATGTATGCCAAAAATCAGAGCAAATTGAGATGGTTAAGCGGTCCCGAACAGAGGCACACGGCCAACGGTCCCGAAAAACCGGAAACCGGACTCCGAAATGGGCAAAATGGCGTGCGGCCACAAAATGTAGCCCACGGCCACTGAGAGATGGTCTACGGGACCTCTCCCTCCCCTCGGAAAAGAAACAGAGAAAACCGAGTCTGGTTCGCAAATCGAGACAAGGCACAGAAGAGGGTTCGGAAATCCGGAGGCGGGGCTCGCAGCCAAGACTCTGAAACTTCTGAACGAGCACATTATGCATATCACCAAGTGCTCAACTGGTGACGTCTGAGTCTCAAGGTCGGTCAAAAATAGGGTGTCTACAGAAGCCATCTGAGTTTCTTTTCAGTCTGAAATCCCATTTGCAGCCAATGCTTGCTTGGTGGGTGGAAGAGAAACTAAGACCAAGTGCCTTGTTTTTCCAAGGCTTGAATTCCTCAAGCAAGGCAGCTTGCCAAACAGGAAGAAAGAGATGCTTCTTAAAAAGACTGAAGTTTAGTTAACGATGAGCAGAAGCCAACAAACAAGCCAGCAGAAGGAAGTTTGGCCTTGGATTGGTTGAGCTGGAGTGAGAATTGGAAGAGAAAAGAGGATGAAGATTTATAAACAGAGAAGAAATAGGAACTGGAGCTGTTGTGTGCTGTAAAGGGAGATATGATGAAGTCTGATGTGAAGTAGAGATGATAGGTGTTTTGGAGCAGCAGTAGGTATATATGAAAGAGAGATGATAGGTGTTGGAGCAGCAGTAAGTATATAGGCTGTTGATATTGATGAAACAGTAGGAGACAGCACCACTGCTTGGGTTGCTGATAGTGATGCTGCAGAAGGAGACAACACCACTGTTGCTGGAACAAGAGGAGAGAAGAGACAGGTGCTGCTGGAACAGAACAAGTAAGAGGAACAGGAGAAGAAAACCATAAGAAATTATGTAAAGTAGTGAGATGAGACACATAAGAGGAAATGGAACTGATGAGAATGAAGAAAAGGGAAAGGACTGAAAGAAAAGGTAAGTTCATCAAACACAACATGTCTAGAGACATACACCTTGTTAGTAAGGGTCAAGACATCTATAACCTTTAACAGAAGGTTGATAGCCATAAACACACATGGAATAGATGTAGGTTGAAGTTTATTGTAAGGCTTGAGCCAAGGATAACATTTGCAACCAAAGTTCTTAAGAATTGATAACTACGTTTCTAAAGAAACAAGACCTCAAAAAGGAGTTTTGTTGGAAAGTTTGAGGGTAGGCATTCTATTGATCAAAAACACAGAAGTAGCAAGTGCATCAAACAATAAATCAAAGGCAATGAAGATTGATGCATAAGAGTGATGGTTGTCTCAATTAGATGCCTATGTTTTCTCTCTGCCACACTATTCTAGGCAGGTGTGTGAGCACAAGTTAATTGATGCTCAATGCCTTTATGCTTGAGAAATTCCTGAAATTGAGTACTGAGATATTCACCCACATTTGTCACTTCTCAACACTTGTAATTTGTAGTAAATTGTATTTCAACAAAAGACTTAAATTCCAAAAACTTAGTGAATACTCCACTCTTATAATGAAGAGGAAAAATCCAAGTGAATTTGCTAAAGTCATCAATGAACAACACATAGATATATAGCTTGAACAAGAAGCTAAAAAGGACCCATACATCAGTGTGTATAAAGAGCTGGAGGTTCATTAACAGTGGAATTTGATAAGATAAAAGGTAGTCTATGACTTTTGGAAACACAAAATGTCGCATAGACTGGAAGTTTTATTAGTAGACCAATGACTATGAGTAAGAACTTAATGAAGCTTTGTGGAAGAAGGATGCCCAAGTCTAGAATGCCAATCAACTTAAGGTGAAGTTGAACCAGGAGGAGAAGTTTGTGTGGAACCAGCCTTTGTGGAACAAGACAAACAAACTGGAGAAGAAGCTGTGAAGGAGGAAAATGCAAGAGGAAAGGCCATGAGAATATGAACCTCTATAGAGCTCCTTCTGAGTAGTCTTGTCATGAACAACAACAGAATGTGCATGAAAAGTAATAGTACAATGATTGTCTAAGGCTAAATTGAATTAACATATAGCAAGTTGGAAGAAATTGAAGGAACATGAAGCATGTTGATGAAAAGAAATGGGAACTTAGGAGTGGGAAGTAAACCATTACAATATGTGAGATAGGCAAGGTGGAACCATCACCAATAGCCACCTGATCATAGCCTGGATAGGATTGATATGTAGACAAATTACCGAGGTCATTGGTCATATGATTGGTAGCTGCAGAGTCCAAGAACCAATTTAAAGCAGATGAGGAAGCAGATGATGGTGAAGCTGCTGCTGGTGTTGCAGCCACATAGGCTTTGGGTGGCTGTGAAGGATGAAATGGCTTGTCTGATAAGAAGAGTCCATTCTAAACCAAAATAATCGAGAGCAAAATGATTAGCCTTGCCACAGATCTGACAGATCACAGAGTTGAAATGTGACCTGACCTACCACCACCTCTTTGATCCCTAGGATTTTAATAACCTCTCCTGAGTATAAATGAATTAGTCTGAGAACCAGAATGAGAAGGACTACCTCTATAGCCTCCTCTACCTCTAGAGTGACCTCTACCTCGAGAACCTCTATAGCCTCTAGTAGCAGAATATGCAAAGGGAATTTCTGTAGTTGAGAGTGTTTGAGAGAAGACTCAATATGGATAGATTCAGGACAAAGCAGAGCAGACAATTCTTCTAGGGAAATGGGGGCAGATCTAGCCCTAATTGTAGTTTTGAAATCATTGTATTCATCTGGTAAACCATTGAGAATTAACAAGATCAAATCTTCTTCATCCACAGGTGATGAAGCTAAAGAAAGATGATCTGAAAATGGCTTTGAATTGACTCAAATAATCTTTCATTATTGAAGCTTTCTTAGTAATTCGACTGAGTTTGTTCTTTAGCTGATGAATGTGAGATCGAGAAAGAGATGTGAATCTATTTGAAGAACAGTCCAGACATCAGAGCTAGACTGACAATGGATCATAGATGTTAAACAGATGATGATATGTGGCTGTTATACAGCTCAACAAATGAGCATCGACAAGTGATCCACTGTGTATATGCAGGATTTAGAACTTCTTGACTATTGGAATCAATAACAACTGAGGGAGTAAATACCTCTGATCCATCAATGTATCCAAGAAGCTTTGTAGCTTTTAGAATATTGTGCAATTGACTTTCCAAACAATGTAGTTTGTTGCATCAAGCTTAGTTGTGACAAGAGCATTGAGATTTGAAATCAGCAGTGTCAGATTTGAAGGTAAAGAAGATGAAGGGAAAGAACTAAAAGATATGAAGTTTGTAGTTACAGGAGGGTTAGGGTTTGAAGTCACCATTAGAGGACCTTTGCTTGTAAGAGCTCTAAAGCTCTGATACCATAAAGAACTTTAGATTCATTTCATTCAAAAGAGTTATACAAAGGATCTTTATACCTTATATAGACATAGATATAACAGTAATCACTAATCTAATTGCCTAATCTTAACTGCCTAACCTAACCAAACTTATAATGAACTAACTATAGTTCTAACAGATTAGTAACTGCAGGCTTCATTGAACTCTGAAGCAGGAGATGGAGCTGCTGCTACTCTGTAGCTAGACATGGCTGGCTCTGGCTCAAGTTCAGATGTCTTATCAGAGTTCAATTTCATTGACTCAATATGAGTTCGGTAGTGTATTTTTGGTGATTTGGAAATCATGATTACAAGGTTGAGATTTTGGTTAAATTGAGATTGAATTATCTATAATCTATTATTGTAGACGTCCCCCGAACGCCCCGGGAGGGATGAGCTCCCGTTCTGTTCATTTGGGGTCACTACAGCTCAGGACTCTCAAATTTGTCACGGTTCTAAGTCTGAACCAAAGAGTCCAAATCCGGCAAAATCGTTTTGAGAAAACAGATTTTTAAAGAAGTGCCAACATGGACTGCTTCGCCAGATACAGAGTCGCCACTAAATGTTTTTTTTAATGGGAAATTTAGGAAACCCTAACTCGGTGTCAAAGGCCACGTGTCCGTCATCACCAAAGTTGCCTGGCTCGGGAACTTGGGTACGATTGGGGAAGGTCACTTCGTGAGCACCCCCGTTCGCCGATCAAAGATCGGCCTCTACTAACCATGATATTTATTTTTGAAAAACTTTGTGTGTTCTTATTCCGGTTATTAGCCTAGGTTACTATGTGATGCGCACAGCATACAAGTATAGATTGGATCGCCTGAATTGGACAAAACATTTCATGTTCGTTTATTTGAAAGATGGTTTGCTACTCGCAAGTAGGCTTAAAATGCAGATTTTGCCACCCTCAGGTGGGCTTAAGAAAAGATGGTTTTGCCACTATCTAGTGGGCTTAAAACTCACAGTCAATGATTTATTCCAATCCAAGTAACCCAACTTCACCCACAGGCATTCAGGCAGTTATATCACGTAAGCAAATAGCCTCATGGTAAGCATGCTATTCATGGCAGTCACTCACACGCATGCAAGGATGCTAAACATAAAACTTACCGAGTACTCCAAGCAAAAAAGAGACTAGATTAGAAATCATGCATGATCCTAAGTATACAGAAATGCCTAATGCCAAACACATGCAAAATAGCAAACTATAGTAGGCTCGGCTATTCTAAACATGGCATATGAATGCTACAGCTAACATGTATTCAACTTGGAATTGAAAATACAATGCAGTTAGTATGATGCGCCGAGCCTGGTGCATGCAAAACAGATGAATGAATGCAAACATGCTATCATACTGTATGCTAATTGAAACATGCCCTAATCTAACCATCATAAGCGGGTAAATAAAAGGGAGAAAAGACGTGGGGTTGGAAGACATACAACACACACACGCACACTTATTACAATTATGCCTCGCACAGAGGGTCCGAATAAATAATACAGTCCCGAATAAAAGAATAATACAGTCTAAATAATGTACAAATTTCTAATTAATTAACAAATTAACTAAGAAAATAAAATAAACTGGCATGCAAGCCAGGGACTGCCTTGACTCCGCTCCGGAGATGAATGATGCATGGCCCAGGTTGCCTTTGCGCGGAAATCCATGACGATGCCCCAATTAGGCTCTGTTTACACCTTTTCTTGAAATACACGCCAAGCCTCGGAAGACCGCTAATTCTTGATTTTGCTGCAACAGAGAGTAGGAAAGGGGCATGGCAATGGTATTTTCACAGATATATGCATGCCTCGATCCTCGTGCCACCAATCACGCATATCGATGCATGATGGCCGAGGGGTCGAATTGTGCAATTCAATGTAGAATGAATGCACATATAAACACAACAAGAACCTAACTCCATCATGGATAATCCGGAGTGTCGGTGACTGGGAATTGAGACAACGTTCCGTCACTCGGAGTACGAAACGCACCTCGTTTCCCCGTGCCCAGGCTAACTCCTATCCCGGACACGATGCAATATGCATGATATGCATGAAATGCAACTAAGATACAATCCTAACATACATAATGTTATGGAATGGCATACACGCTGGCACGAGGTAGATACACAAACCGAGGCAAAGCACAAAAGAGTCCGGAAGTCTGGAGGCAAGGCTCGGGCTTACACCAACATGAGAGAGCCTCAGCCACACTCACATAGGAGGCCATCAGATGAAAACAAGACAACTCGAAATGCGTGCACGCGTGCACGCAAACCGAGGACCGACCCTCAGGCACCGAAATGCCACTCTAATGAGACATGACAAAGACATGGAATATGACATGCAAACATGCAAAAATTAGTGGCAAAATAAAGGGGAAAACATCCCCGAAATAAGGCGAAATGACACCCGATGCATGGAATCTCTCCCGAATCATGAATTTTAGCGCATGAAATGGCCTATAGCTATGCAATGCATGCATAATTTGAACATGTGATAAAAAGACAGAAGCTAGGAAGACCCTAGACAAGCATTTTTACAGTTCAAATCATGGCCAAACGGCAAGCACAAATATGGAAAAACTAGCATGCAAAAATGGCCCTAAATATGAGATAATGAAGCAACTCACAGCTGCTGACTCCAAACAGATTAGGGCCCTTCAACAAAGTTGAAGAGGGGCCCAAAAAATGATCTTTTACAGTTTATGGAAAACCACAAAAATCAGCACAGGTATGACTAAATTCTCATGCAAGAAATGGGCCAAAAGATGGTCAAAGAAGCAAGTAGTGGTTGCTGGACTTAAACACAAAGGGGCCCTTCAACAACATTGAAGAGGGGCAAAAAATAAAGCACTTGACAGTTGAGGGCCGGACCCAAAACAGTATTCAAATATGTCAAAAATGCTATGCAAAATGAGGTCCAAAAGAGAGATATAACATGAAGTATATAAAGGATGCCTCAAACCATGAAAGGCCCTTAATGAAACATGAAGAATGGGCCAAAATAAGACTGTTTTCAGTTATGTAAAATGACCAAAAACAGAAGCACAAGGGGCTGCCAAGTCATGCAAAAAATGGGGACCAAAGAGGGGTATAATGACAAGTGGCATATGGAGGTCCCAAACAGTGATGAGCCCTTCTTCAATGTTGAATAGGGGCTCAAAATAAGCCTATCTACAGTTTACATCATGCTCCAAAAAAGATCACACACAGGCCAAAAATACTATGCAAGATAATGGCATTTAAGAGGGGTAATGAAGCAAGTGTAAGATAGGGACCTCAAATGACAAAAGTCCCTTAAACAAAAGTGAAAAAGAGCTCAAAAAAAGGCCACTTTCAGTTAGGGCCGAAGCTTAAAACAGCAAGCATGTATGGCTAAGAAATGATACAAAAATAAGCTCAAAAGAGGGGAAATACTACTCACCCTTGAAGACAAGTATTTAGCAACTCTTGGCTTGAGTTTGCAGCACCCTTAGGCCTTGGAGAACACCCTCAAACTTATGGAATGGAGGATGGAAGGGTGGGGCTTGATGGTGTAGTGTAAATGGTGTAGGGTTTGAAGGTTTGAGCTTGGAAATGTAGAAATAGAGAATGGATGGAGATATGTATGTATATCCTTGAAACGATTTTTCTAACCCCTAAAACCAATGTTGGCAGCTGGTTATATGGACCAAGGAGAGGGGGAACATGGAAGGAAAGAGTGGGGGAAAAGGACCAAGTTTTTCCCCAAAAGCTGTCCCCCGGATACAGATATTTTTGGGAGAAAACAGATACACAGCTGTAAAGTACTCACCCTGAGGATCATGGCCGGCCACTTTTTGGAGCTGCAGGTGGCCGGCCGGCCACCTCCCCTAGCCGGCCGGCCAAGAGTCAAAAGGGCCAAGTTGAATTAGTGGCCGGCCACTCCACATTGCTGTCCTCCCAGGTGTCCTCAACACAACCCTGTGGTTCAAAATTGTCAACTATAAAACAGGAGAGAGAATAGGCCATTTTTAGGAGGGGTTCAAAAGGGTCAAGCAACATTAGTGGCCGGCCACCAACGTTTAGGGTCCTCCCATGTATGTACATCACAAATATGTGGTTAAAAGTTCAAGAAAATGGCCCAAGGGTGTTCAACATTGGCTTGGAAGTGAGAAAAACGGGCGTCGGAGGGCGCCGGAGGATATATAACTGGTTGCTGAAACAATTGCTGGCCTCCCACCCTTCTACAGCCTTCCTGGTGATGAAACAGAGGTACCTGCCAAAAATGAACGGAAAATGATGCAAAACGAATGTTCGGGGGCCAAAACGCGCAGTTCGGGGCCCGGAAAACTGCCTGTTAAGCATCGAAAGTGGCACTCGACCACGAAGTGGGTCTCTCAGACCTCAGTGTCCCTCAAAAGGGAGTAAATAAGATGCATGCCAAAAATCAGAGCAAATGGAGATGGTTAGCGGTCCCGAACCGAGGCACACGGCCTGACGGCTCCGAAAACCGAGAACCGGGCTTCGAAATGAGAAAAATGGCCTATAGCCACAAAATGTAGCCCACGGCCACTGAGAAATGGTCTACAAGACCTCTCCCTCCCCTCAGGAAAAGAAATAGAGAAAACCGAGTCTGGTTCGTAAATCGAGGCAAGGCACAAAAGAGGGTTCGGAAGTCCGGAGGCAGGGCTCGCAGCCGTGACTCTGAGACTTCTAAACGAGCACGATATGCAACGTCACCAAGCGCTCAATCGGTGATGTCTGAGTCTTAAGGTCGGTCAAAAATGGGGTGTCTATAGTTGCCCCTCTTTGACAGAACTCAGAAGTCACAAATGACGGGAGTGAATGTCAAAGCCCAGAGACGACCCATTTTTGACAAGGCCGAAGACTTAGACAAACGTACAAAATAACAGAGATGTGCCCGCAGGCAGGGGCAAAATGCAAATGATACGCAGAAATATTTTGAAGATTGGACTTATACGCTACGCGAGGCCGGTTTGATAATTGGACTTATACGCTACGCGAAGCCGGACATCACTCATGATCATGCAAAGAGAGCTGTAATGAAGCAATTATGCGAAATAAATGCAACATTTTAAGCGAATGCTAGGCAAGCAAGTAAACTCGAGCCAAACTACACCTCGTGCAGAAAGGATGTAAGAAAATTATGGAATTCTCACTGCAAATACAGTGTGCATGTGTGATAGATACACAGAGCGAACATGTGATTGATACACAAAAAGGTGAGCACAAAGTGTGATAGATGCACTAAGTGAACAAGTATGATAGATACACAAAGCGAGAGTGTGATTGATACACAAAAAGGTGAGCACAAAGTGTGATAGATGCACAAAGTGTGATAGATGCACTAAGTGAACAAGTATGATAGATACACAAAGCGAGAGTGTGATTGATACACAAAAAGGTGAGCACAAAGTGTGATAGATGCACTAAGTGAACAAAGTATGATGGATATACTAAAAGAGAACACAAAGTGTGATAGATGCACAACGTGAGCAAAGTATGATGGATATACTAAAAGAGAACACAAAGTGTGATAGATGCACAACGTGAGCAAAGTATGATGGATATACTAAAAGAGAACACAAAGTGTGATAGATGCACAACGTGAGCAAAGTATGATGGATATACTAAAAGAGAACACAAAGTGTGATAGATGCACAACGTGAGCAAAGTATGATGGATATACTAAAAGAGAACACAAAGTGTGATAGATGCACAACGTGAGCAAAGTATGATGGATATACTAAAAGAGAACACAAAGTGTGATAGATGCACAACGTGAGCAAAGTATGATGGATATACTAAAAGAGAACACAAAGTGTGATAGATGCACAACGTGAGCAAAGTATGATGGATATACTAAAAGAGAACACAAAGTGTGATAGATGCACAACGTGAGCAAAGTATGATGGATATACTAAAAGAGAACACAAAGTGTGATAGATGCACAACGTGAGCAAAGTATGATGGATATACTAAAAGAGAACACAAAGTGTGATAGATGCACAACGTGAGCAAAGTATGATGGATATACTAAAAGAGAACACAAAGTGTGATAGATGCACAACGTGAGCAAAGTATGATGGATATACTAAAAGAGAACACAAAGTGTGATAGATGCACAACGTGAGCAAAGTATGATGGATATACTAAAAGAGAACACAAAGTGTGATAGATGCACAACGTGAGCAAAGTATGATGGATATACTAAAAGAGAACACAAAGTGTGATAGA
This sequence comes from Camellia sinensis, assembly GCF_004153795.1. Classification (NCBI taxonomy): domain Eukaryota; kingdom Viridiplantae; phylum Streptophyta; class Magnoliopsida; order Ericales; family Theaceae; genus Camellia; species Camellia sinensis. The sequence goes on from NW_021025597.1 coordinate 981,433, forward strand.
TGCACAACGTGAGCAAAGTATGATGGATATACTAAAAGAGAACACAAAGTGTGATAGATGCACAACGTGAGCAAAGTATGATGGATATACTAAAAGAGAACACAAAGTGTGATAGATGCACAACGTGAGCAAAGTATGATGGATATACTAAAAGAGAACACAAAGTGTGATAGATGCACAACGTGAGCAAAGTATGATGGATATACTAAAAGAGAACACAAAGTGTGATAGATGCACAACGTGAGCAAAGTATGATGGATATACTAAAAGAGAACACAAAGTGTGATAGATGCACAACGTGAGCAAAGTATGATGGATATACTAAAAGAGAACACAAAGTGTGATAGATGCACAACGTGAGCAAAGTATGATGGATATACTAAAAGCGAACACAAAGTGTGATAGATGCACAATGTGAGCAGAGTGTGATTGATACACTAAAAGCGAACACAAAGTGTGATAGATGCACAATGTGAGCA
>NW_021025597.1:991231-1003927 GCF_004153795.1 Camellia sinensis
GTTGTAAAGGGTTACACCCTTCTTCTTGTACCTTAAGTGATGTAAGCCCAAGGGCAATTTATTAAGTATGTTCATGTAATATTTATTTTGCATACGAATGAGAGTATTGTTAATCACTTCTACGGATTGAATGTATGAGTTTATTTTCGTGTGTTATCCTTGAAATTGAATTAAGTTAATGAATTTGGTAATGACTTCGAGTAATAAAAAGTGGGGCGTGACAACTTGGTATCAGAGCTAGCCGGGTTTGAATACTTTGGGCTCGTGGGAAGTGGTTTTTACCACAGTGGGTTTACTACGTATTGTGAGGACGTTGCATATAGATATCATGAAAGTTAGGACTTATGTGTTGCATTTATGTGAGTATGGGATTCAGTCTCCTGGATAATATTCATAGCCGGTGAACTTACTTTGAGGTCCTTTTGGAAACACGCCTGATCAACGTGGTTTCTGATGGGAATTCCTTGAGAGTTCCGGGATGAGTGGCTATCTTTGTGGACTTGATTCGATTATGTGTTTATCTGTCTAAATGATTGTATGCAATAGAGATGTAAATTTTGAGACTAAGTGTGTCTTGTAACTTAACGGTAGTGGAGTGTGCCTCGGAGAAGGCTATTGTGTTGTGCGCTAAGTGTGTTTTGCCTTCGTGTTTAATAGGATGTCTACAAGAGGGAGTAGAGGTCGGATGAGTAGTAGGAGCGCCGGGAGAGGCACAGCAGTTCCTTTAGTACCTGCTGTTGCAGCATCGGCTGTCGGCGAGGATGTCACACGTAAGATTGTGAGAGCAGTGCAGGACGCCCTAGCCCGCACTAAGGGCGGTAGTGGGCATGCTCTCAAACTTACTAAGGAGTTCTTTCGCTCCAGTCCACCAGAGTTTGTGGGGGAGGCTAAACCGTTGGAGGCAGAGAGTTGGCTAGTACCTGCCGTTGCAGCATCGGCTGTCGGCGAGGATGTCGCACGTGAGATTGTGAGAGCAGTGCAGGACGCCCTAGCTCGCACTGGGGGCGACAGTGGGCATGCTCTCAAACTTACTAAGGAGTTCTTTCGCTCCAGTCCACCAGAGTTTGTGGAGGAGGCTCAACCATTGGAGGCAGAGAGTTGGCTAGAGCAGATTACCAAGACTCTTGATATGCTCAGAGTCGAAGATGAGGAGTTGAGGGTTTCTTTGGCGACTTTTCAGTTGAAGAGTGATGCGAGTTATTGGTGGAAGTATGCTAAGAATAATGTGGGTAGCACGTGGGTTGCTTTTACCGAGGCCTTTTTGGCCAAGTATTTCCCTCCTTCTGCTCGGGAAAGGTTGAGGGATTAGTTTTTGGAGTTGCGTCAGGATGATACTCCTGTGGCACAGTTTGAGATGCGGTTTGCTAGCTTGTCGAGGTTTGCTCCGGAGTTGGTGGCAACAGAGGAGCGTCGCTGTTTTGAGTTTGAAAGGCGGTTGTGTTTCGATATTCGGGAGAAGGTAGCTGGATCCTTTTGGAAGGATTATTATTATTTAGTTGAGGCAGCGGCCCATGTGGAGGCCATGGTTGCGAGTGATGGTGGGGTTAAGGAGGAGACCATTGCTGTAAGTCCTTCGGTTCCTAAATACTCTAGGCTCAGTAAGGGGTGGAGGCGGAAACATGCTCAGTCGGGGACTGGTTCCTTTTCTTCGTCAGGGGTTTTGGACACTTCGGTTGGAAGGTCCGGGGAGGTGCAGGTTTTAGACCAGTCTCAGAGTAGGGAGTCTGGTGGTTGTTTTGTTTGTGGTCAGCTGGGCCATGGTAGACGTTTTTTCCCTTTGCGTGTGAATTATGCAAGTGTTTCAAAACCTAATCAGACTCAGTCGTACCCGTCCAGTCGGGGGCGCTATCGGTACCAGAAACGGTCAGGCCAGGCTTCGGGAGCCTTGCGAGGGGTGACTTATTAAGTAGCTCGATAGTATTACCCTGGAGGGGGACTTTTGTGTTGTTGGCCGGTGGTGTATCATGTGAATCATCTTGTTGTTGGCCGGTGTACTGTTGGATGCTGAGGCACCATGTTTTTGTATCATATACATATGTACTTTGTTGTTTGTTTAATCCTCAGGTATTGGGGAGTATGTACGGATTTTAAGCTCTCTTTTATATTGAGAAGTTGTTAATGGGGTCAATGATCCTAATGTTGTTGCTTGCTTGGTACTGTATGATGAGTTAGTTGTGTGACGGCCTGTGTGCCTTATTCACTTTAATGATTATTTGTTGAGAACGGGAATCCGTGGGAGAATGTGTTAGATGTGGTGGTTTTGAGAGTTGCGGGTTGTTGTCAAGGTTATGTGTGATTGTTCGTAGGAATGTGAGATTTGTACCTCAAGTTAGCGAGAATCGTACCTGTTTGTTGGTTCGTGTTTTGGGTCTTGCTAGTTAGCGAGTCCGTGGTGACCCGATCGGTTGTATAGGGGTAGTGTTCGTGTTGAGATTGGTTATCAATGTTGGGTATGGTTGTGAGTGGATGCTGCCAGCATTCTTAAGAGGAAGAACAGGTTGTGTTCTAGGGTAGCGAGATTAGCGTTGGTGAAATTGTCCTTCGTGATTGAGGTTGACCATGTCGGTCTTGAGTCGAGGAGATGAGCAGGCTTTCTAGGTAGCAATGGGAGGGGCAAATAGTGATTCCCTTAGGCTCAGTGTTGATGTGGTTCGATTTTAAGAGATCCGTTGAGATTCCAAAATTTGGGGGTTTGTGTGGGGAACTTCGCGTATGGGGTTAGTGGCACATCAGTGTGTGGATTACTGAGTGTAGAGTTTATTGAGTTGATTAGTCAGCTTGCTGGTATCGGGTTTTGGGTTGACATCGGTCACCTTAAGGTTAGTCTTGTTTGTTGAAGACTTGGTATGTTGGTTAAGGAAAACTGAAACTAATCGAACATGTTATGCCATTGAATCTGACGGTTGATAGAATACATTAACATTATGTATTGATTGATTGTGTATATGACCTTTGTGTATATACGTTGTGTGTGTGAGAGGAGATAGGGGATGTACTCTGCGGTTTAGGGCAAGATAGGGGATGGACCTCTAAACCGGATGTTGTTTGGGAGGAGATAGGGGATGGACTCCACTGATACAGCTCATATGCTTGTCAGATAATGTGTTGATATAGCTCATATGCTTATCTTTGGAAGTGTTGATACAGCTCATATGCTTATCTTTGGAAGTGTTGATACAGCTCATATGCTTATCTTTGGAAGTGTTGATACAGCTCATATGCTTATCTTTCTGTTGTTATTTCTATTAACTATCATTATAGAAATGTTATGTTCTGTGTTGGTTGTGGTATCACTGTGTGCGTGATGGTTGTTGATAGCGTTATTTCGGAAAGAAATGGAAAACAAAACTTTTCCTAGTGTTTGGGCCGCCTAAGGGTGTTGTTGAGAATTTGATTTAATTCAAGGGTTTTGAGGAATTTCAAATGAATGATTCTTGGCAATTAAACGGTGGATGATTGTGTTTTGGATAACACCGTGTTGGTGAAAAATGTATACAAAGTTTGTGAGTTTTGCATGGAAAATGCAAAGTTTATTTCAAAATGTCAGCATTGAAAATTTGACTATCTTTGAGAAATGTCTCTTGAGCAAGAAAATGTTTTCTTATTATTTACTCAAAAGGTTTGCTTTGGTCGTGTTGTTGCATAGTGACTTAGCTTGAAGCTTTGGTCAGATGTGAGTGAACTGTTTCAGAAGGGTTGATTTGTTGTGGCTTTTATGCCTACAGTGTTGTCATTTGGAACGTGTTCCCTTGGTTATTATTAATTTGTGACTCTTTCACTTATTGACTATTTGTGTTTAATTTTTTTAGGTGCAGATGTTAGATTGGAAATGAAGAGAGCATCAAAATTTATTTGGATATGGGTTTATGTTTTAAATTTAATCATCAATTATAGCGATCCTGGTTTTCCCTGTTGTTATTGAACTGTAATCCGGACTTGGTTCCGTAGATTTGTTGTTGTCTTATCCTCTTTTCTATCCCTTACTCTTTATCTTAGAGCTTTGGGTTGTGTTGGACTTGTTAGGAATAAGTTGGTTGTGTTTTAAAGCTTAGAATCTTTGCCCAGTTTTTGGCCTCTCCGCTCAAGCGAGGGTTTCGGAGCTTGAGCGGGAAAATCACATTCCCAGTATTTCCTTTGTAGTGTTGGACGCTCGAGCGTGAAGTTTGACGCTCGAGCGGGAGTTTGTGTGTGACGCTCAAGCGGGGAGTTGGACACTCAAGCGGGGACCTGTTCTGCAAAAGTTCTGGGAGCGTGCAAGTGTTTCAAAACCTAATTAGACTCAGTCATACCCGTCCAGTCGGGGGCGCTATCGGTACCAGAAACGGTCAGGCCAGGCTTCGGGAGCCTTGCGAGGGGCGACTTATTAAGTAGCTCGATAGTATTACCCTGGAGGGGGACTTTTGTGTTGTTGGCCGGTGGTGTATCATGTGAATCATCTTGTTGTTGGCCGGTGTACTGTTGGATGCTGAGGCACCATGTTTTTGTATCATATATATGTGTACTTTGTTGTTTGTTTAATCCTCAGGTATTGGGGAGTATGTACGGATTTTAAGCTCTCTTTTATATTGAGAAGTTGTTAATGGGGTCAATGATCCTAATGTTGTTGCTTGCTTGGTACTGTATGATGAGTTAGTTGTGTGAAGGCCTGTGTGCCTTATTCACTTTAATGATTATTTGTTGAGAACGGGAATCCGTGGGAGAATGTGTTAGATGTGGTGGTTTTGAGAGTTGCGGGTTGTTGGCAAGGTTATGTACGATTGTTCGTAGGAATGTGAGATTTGTACCTCAAGTTAGCGAGAATGGTACCTGTTTGTTGGTTCGTGTTTTGGGTCTTGCTAGTTAGCGAGTCCGTGGTGACCCGATCGGTTGTATAGGGGTAGTGTTCGTGTTGAGATTGGTTATCAATGTTGGGTATGGTTGTGAGTGGATGCTGCCAGCATTCTTAAGAGGAAGAACAGGTTGTGTTCTAGGGTGGCGAGATTAGCGTTGGTGAAATTGTCCTTCGTGATTGAGGTTGACCATGTCGGTCTTGAGTCGAGGAGATGAGCAAGCTTGCTAGGTAGCAATGGGAGGGGCAAATAGTGATTCCCTTAGGCTCAGTGTTGATGTGGTTCGATTTTAGGAGATCTGTTGAGATTCCAAAATTTGGGGGTTTGTGTGGGGAACTCCGCGTGTGGGGTTAGTGGCACATCAGTGTGTGGATTACTGAGTGTAGAGTTTATTGAGTTGATTAGTCAACTTGCTGGTATCGGGTTTTGGGTTGACATCGGTCACCTTAAGGTTAGTCTTGTTTGTTGAAGACTTGGTATGTTGGTTAAGGAAAACTGAAACTAATCGAACATGTTATGCCATTGAATCTGACGGTTGATAGAATACATTAATTTTATGTATTAATTAATTGGGTATAGAACCTTTGTGTTTATATGCATTGTGTGTAGAGGAGGAGATGGGGGATGTACTCCGCGGTTTAGGGGAAGATGGGGCATGTACCTCTAAACGGGATAGGATTGGGAGGAGATGGAGGATGAACTCCGTAGATACAGCTCATATGCTTGTCTAGTGAAGTGTGGATATAGCTAATATGCTTATCGGTTAATGTGTAATATGCTTATATTTGAAAGTGTGATATAGTTTTTATACTTATCTGTTGATAGTGCTGTTGTTATTTCTATTAACTATCGTTATAGAAATGTTATGTTTTGTGTTGGTTGTGGTATCACCATGTGCGTGATGGTTGTTGATAGCGTTATTTTGGAAAGAAATGGAAAACAAAACTTTTCCTAGTATTTGGGCCACCTAAGGGCGTTGTTGAGAAATTGATTTAATTCAAGGGTTTTGAGGAATTTCAAATGAATAATTTTTGGCAAATAAATGGTGAATGACTATGTATTAGATAACACTGTGTTGGTAAAAAAAAAATGTATACAAAGTTTTTGAGTTTCGCATGGAAAATGCAAAGTTTATTTCGAAATGTCAGCATTGAAAATTTGACTATCTTTGAGAAATGTCTCTTGAGCAAGAAAATGTTTTCTTATTATTTACTCAAAAGGTTTGCTTTGGTCGTGTTGTTGCATAGTGACTTAGCTTGAAGCGCTGGTCAGATGTGAGTAAACTGTTTCAGAAGGGTTGATTTTGTTGTGGCTTTTATGCCTACAGTGTTGTCATTTGGAACGTGTTCCCTCGGTTAGTCTCTTCCTTGGTAAGAGTGGATTAAAGGTTTGTAGTGAGAGTAGTTTCTTTCCTAGTACTCGGGTGTTGGTGTTGTGTGATCAGTTGGCCTAGTGTTTTGACGTATCCTTAATTTCGATGACGAAATTCTTTAAAGGGGGGAGGTTATAGCGATCCCGGTATTCCCTGTTGTTATTGAACTGTAATCCAGACTTGGTTCCGTAGGTTTGTTGTTGTCTTATCCTCTTTTCTATCCCTTACTCTTTATCTTAGAGCTTTGGGTTGTGTTGGACTTATTGGGAATAGGTTGGTGATGTTTTAAAACTTAGAAATCCTTGCCCAGATTTTGGTCCCTCCGCTCGAGCGGCTCTTTTTACGCTCAAGCGGGACTCTGTTGTTGCTTGTCCGCTCGAGCGGGGGTGTTGGCGCTCGAGCGGGGAAATCACCCATCCAGTATTTCGTCTGCAGTGGTATACGCTCGAGCGGGGGATTGGACGCTCGGAGCGGGCACCATGTCTGTAAAAGTTCTGGGAGCGTGCATCCGCCGCTCGAGCGGGGGATTGGACGCTCGAGCGGGGATCTATGACTGACGCTCGAGCGGGGAGTTCGACGCTCGAGTGGGTCGACTTGTATAACACACCGAGATTCAGCTTTTTGAATCACTTTTTGATTTCCTCTCTCTCTCTCTTACTTTTCCGAAAAAGGTATAATGGTTTCGTTGAATTGAAACTCCATTGTTAATTTAGCAAACTTCCATTTTTATTCAATTTCCGTTTCTTTCTACTCATTTTTATTTAATTTCCAAGTAGATCGTTAAGGTTATAACGCGTTTCTTGACATAACTGTTCCATTTATTAATTTATTTGCAACTTCCAATTATATTTTATTCAACTTCAACTTATCAACTTCCTTTCTACAATTTCTTTTTTATTAATTCCAAATTAGAATCGTTATGTGTAAAGTAGTTTCTAAAGAACTCCATTTTTAATTTTATCGCAACTTCCGTTTGGTTTTTTATTCAACTGTCCATTTTTTTTTCAATTTCTTTTTGTTCAATTTTATTTTTTATTAATTTCCAATATAATAGATCGTAAGGTATAGTCGGTTTCTTGGAATGAAACTCCGTTTTAAATTTTACGCAACTTCCATTTTTATTTTTATTCAACTTCAATTTTTAATTCAATTTCTTGTTCTATTCGACTTCCTTTTTTTATTTAATTTCCAAATAGATCGTTAGAGCTTAGATAATGGTTTCTGTGAAGAACTCCATGATAATTTTTGCAACCTAACATTTTATTCAATTCCTTCTATTGCAACAGTCATTTTTTATTTAATAATTACAAATAGAATCATTAAGGATATAAGTGGTTATTGAATGAACTTCCATTGTTAATTTTATGCAAATTTCCATTTTTATTTTTATTTCCAATTCCATTTTTATCCAATTTACTTTTCTATTCAACTTCCTTTTTTGTATTTAGAGTTTCCAAAATAGATCCGTTAAGGTATTAGTGGTTCTTGAATGAACTTTCCAAATTTTATTCAATTTTCTTTTCTATTGAACTTCATTTTTATTTAATTCAAGTAATCGTTAAGGTATAGTGGTTTCTGTATAACGCCCTCAAAAATAAACCCAAAAACATGAACATCCATGTTACGAGAAAGAGATTACCACTTCATAAATCAGAATTCTACAGAATGTATTACTAGGGGTGACAACAAAGTAAATGCCCTCGGGCTTGCAACTTTCCAAGTGAACACGTGGTTACAAAAGGAGATTTACTAACTCTACACAAAAAAAGCCATTGGCATTGATATACATGTAATACAAAAAGTAATCAAAAAGGTCTCTTAAAACCACTAAGCCTCCAAGCTACGTCTGGAGGTGGGCATGCCACCTGCCTGAAAATGATGTCCCAAATAGGGTTGAGCCAACGCCCAGTAGCAGATATGCTAAACATAATATGAGCAATAACTAAAAACTTAGCACTTGATAATGTTTAACTCATATAAACTAACATACAGTACCGATCCAGTTTCCATAATCCTTTACTAACAAATTCTCAACTATAAACACAACTCAGAACCTGAGCCAAACAGACTTAAATGAGACTACATCTCATTTGCCCAAACATACTTTCAAACTACCATTTTACGGAAATTGTTGTCCGCGGATTCGGCGCCATGTATAATTATTTTTCTTGTGGCCATTTATGAAAATTTCATCCATGGGACTGCGCACCATGTATAGATATTTCGAATTGCCCATTTTACGGAAATTTCATCTGCAGGATTCGGCACCCAGTGTATTATTTTCGAATTGCCATTTTACGAAATTTCATCGCGCGGGATTCGGTACCCAGTATTCAAATACCACATCATATACAATGACAATCAATACACATTATTCGTTGTATTATTCCAAACCGTCATACATCCAATGACATACTCAAATTGATTACTTTTACTTCCCCTAATCATTCATTGCAGATGTCTACAACAATCCAAGGACTATCCTCCCGGATAGCCCAAGGCAGTTATTTCTAAACAGAATAATAAAATGCACCAACAGATAAATTATCAATAATTTCTCAAAGGTGACATGATATTAAATCCAACTCCACCATTCTCCTTACATAATGAGCTTAATTCATTAATTCCCAACTCAATTCATTATTCCTAACATTTCCCAAACTTAATTATGGAAATTGTTTATAACAATTAGGGCTTCCTCCCTCCACTCAACATTGACCCAAGGTCCTAATATTTTCAACTAACATACAATTAATCTCAATTTTAGACCAAAATACAACATTTATGGGCTAAAATAACAACAAAAACCCCTCTTTCTCAATAATCAAATCTTAAACCCTAACATCCAATGAACCATTTATACAAAATTGCTCACAAATCTATCTCAAAAACTCATAAAGAGTATCTATCCTACCACATATTCGGACTCAAAGGAGGAGGTGAGGAATTTCGAACAAACAGACATATAGCTCGCACCTTCCAACACTCCACACCAAAAAAACGACATCACTTCCACTCCCGAAAAAACACACAACCAGCCACCAGAAAACAAAACACAGCACACAACACCACCAAAAAAAAAACAACACAAACACACACCGCAATAAACAAACGAAATCAAATCACGCCCCAGCCCACAAATAAAAACCCGAACACAAGAAAACAAACCGCAAACAATAAAAACACCGACACCGGCACAAAGAGCCAAACCCGCGCCCAACAAAAAAAAAGACAACAAAAATCAAAAAGCAAACAATACCCGACCCCAAAGAACAGAATAACCAAAAAGACAAGTAACACAACCAAAAGAAGGAACAACCAGAAATTCACAGACCGAATAGAATAAGCTCTCAAGAAACATGCAGGAAATGAAAACAAAACAAATACAAAAAAACACATATATACATGCCTATAACAAAAGACAAAATGAACCCAAACATGACCCACCAAACAACATAGTAAAACCACCGGCACACGGAAGAAAACGCTCGAGGAAATCAACAGACAAAACCGCCTAAATGAAACAAAACGATCACCTCTCCCCAAACAAGCATACGAGCGCCCCAGCCTACAAACACACCCCACAGCACCCACAAAAAAGATCAACAACCGTCCACAAAAAACAAAAAATAGAGAAAGAAAAAAAAGAGACAAAAAAAACAAAACAGAAACAACAAAAACAAAAAAAAAAGAATCAAAAAGTGACAAAAGATAAAAAAAAAAAACAACACAAAGTTTAGAAAGAAAGTAAGGGAGGACAATATCATCAGCAAGACAAATAATAAAGAAACACAGGCACCCGAAAGCGCAAAGACAACAACTGACAAACCCAAATCAACACCACAACCCCACCAACCCCACAGGATACCACTCCCTCCACATCACATGACGAAACACCGGAATATTTTTGCAACACGAACCCCGGATCACCACGTAACAGCCACGAGCAACGCCGCCACTACATCACCACAACCCGCAGGGCAACAGCCGCAATAACCTAAGACCAGACGCAAACACAACACACCGACCAACCCGGCCAGAACCCAGTGAAAACACCAAAACCGGTCGGCGGGCAAACGAGAGAAGCGAAGACAGGGAGGGCTGAGGCGCCACCAGCGTGGCCAAAACGAGATTAAGACAACCAACGACAGCAGCACACGCGCAAAAAAAAGCAGACACATAGAACCCAACCACCGACACCACCGCAGTTAAGAAACAAAAAGGGACATTCCACAAGGACGAAAGAAAAAAAAAAGATAGGACATTAAATGCACAACCCAACACCACAACCCGGGAGAGCCAAGAAGATGACAAACGGTGAACAGCAAAGTTGAACCAACAACTCAACTAAAAAGAAACCCCCAGTATGTTCTGCACTCAAAACGCCAGCGACCAACGGACCCACAAACCCCCACCAAGTAAGAGCCGCAATGCACCGCGAGCAACTGAAGACACCCGATAACGAAGAGGGAGTATCTCGACCCTACAAAGTCAGGAAAAAGAGCCGATCTCCGCTCGAGCGTAGACACGACTCAACGCACATCAGAGCGTTCAAAAACTCTGTCGAGTGTGATTGCACACTTCCAAGAAAGTTTGCAGACCATGGTCCCCCGCCGATCTCAACCATCCCTGCAGTCGATCGTTACGAATAGATCTAAAATTAAATCTCCGTTTGAGTCGTTACTGGAGAGAATCAAAATAAGGTCAATGGCAACGAAATTCGGGCTTGCCCGGGGCGGATCACATCCCCGTCCTCCTATGCTCGCCGAATCTCAAATTTCCCCGCCCCGCCTCTATCCGACGAACTATAGCCCCTTCTCATCCCCCCCCGATCGATCCCCACCCCGAAAATCCCTATTTTTTTTTCTTATCGATAAAATAATCTGTAAATAATGAACAATTGAACACCATAAATTATAATATCTCTACACAGAAACCATAATAATTTACACAATCATGAACATCATCTTAATGAACAATGAAAATCTGTAATTATTATTCATCTCATAATGTAGAAATGAACTAATACACAATACAATCGTTTATATCTAATATAACAATTAAAAATAATTCTATATTATATATCAATAACAAATTTCAATCTGAAATTTATCATTATTCATATTCATCTTCGTGAACTTCATTATCAGATCTGTTACTAAATTAGAAAAAAAAAAAAGGACAGATCATATACTCATTCAGATATATTTATATACATATAAACAGATCTATATAATCATCTATATATATAAATATAATATATATAAACCCTAGATCCAACCCCACATACGAGCGAGCTCGGCGAAGATCGCTTGCATGCGATGACGAATCAACCAGTATGAATTGAGATCTTGATCTTTAGATCACACAGACTGAGAAATCGAGTTGAGTGACGCGATTCAACAATTCTGTAGGGGGTATGGGGGATGTGAGAGAGAGCCTGGGACTGCACTTGACGGGAGAGTCAGAAGAGAGAGAAGCATCCGGAGCACGCAACAGTGATGACACTGAGAGACTGATGTATCTGCCAGAGTGAGAGAGAGTAGAAGAAGCAAGGAGAGCACTGTTATGAGAGAGAGAGAGAAGGAGACTTGAACACTAATACTATCACCGTTTGTGTGAAATGAGGCCAAACATATATTAATATATAAACGGGTTTATAGTAATTCATGTCGGAGAACCGTGACCGCGATCTGGCCCGGCGGCCTGAACACTAATCACCGTCCCCGCCCCGAACAATGGATTTTTTTCAACAATACCGGTACCCCTCCCGCTCGGAGAGTATTTGTCGGGAAAAACGGCTAATCGACCTCGGGATCGGGATCTCCGTCGAGCCGTTCAATTAACCATCCTAGTATACAGGACCACTCCTTACTTCGAGCTATTCCCATGTAACAAATAGTATCACTATAAATCTGACTAAATGAAGATTATTGAGCATTTGAGATATTTTTATCCAAGAAAAGATTCTTTTGATTAACTTAATCAACAGGATCACATCTTTAGCAAATCGGTATTGTAAGATAGGATTTGAGCAAATCAATGACTGCAAGAGATCAAAAAAATATGACAATTTCAGTTCATACCTAGAGGACACATTAACCACTGATTTATGCCTTTATTTAAAATATGCACACAGGTATTTCAACGTGTGATAGATAACAATGTTAAAGACTTAAATGTTGTACTGTATATATGAATAAGTTATCTTCTCAAAACTTGAGAGAGAGCATGAAAAAACATTTTAAAATTACTCTGTAAAAATTTCAAAAAACATGGAATTTGGTGCTCAAACCAAAAAGAAATTGAAACTAGAAAAAGAATCAATTGAATTTTTAGACAATTTAGAGACTAGAAAGGCTTAAAATTACAAAAACTAATTTGGTTTAAAAGTATAGACTTTTCCTATTACTCTTGAAATATGACACAATACAGAATTATAGGTATTAATGATGGACGAAATTCATCAAAATCTTCAAAAATAGAAATTCCTTG
>NW_021025597.1:1029840-1045579 GCF_004153795.1 Camellia sinensis
CTTTGTTATTAATTTCCAAAAGATTGTTAGGTATAGTGTTTCTTGAAATAATTCCATTTAATTTTATGCAACTTCCATCTATATTTTATCAATCCATTTTTATCCAAATAGTGGTTGCTATTAACTTCGCGGGGTGTTTTTTATTTAATTCCATATAATATCGTTTAAGGTTATAGGGTTCTTGAATGATGTGTACTTCCATTGTTTAATTTTTGCGCAACTTCCTTTTTGTTCGATTCTTCTATTCAACTTATTTTATTTAATTCCAATTATGTGTGGGTGTTAAACATTAAGGTATAGTAATTTCTTTGAATGAACCTTCCATTTTTAATTTATACAATTCCCAATTTATTTTTATTCATTTCCATTTTCTTCAATTCCTTTCTATTCCAACTCCTTTTTTTTTTTAATTGCAAATAATCGTGTAAGGTATTATGTTTCTTGAAATACTCACTTTCATTTATGGCAACTCTCAATTTTATTTTTTTATCTATATCTATTATTTGACAACTCCACTTTATTCAATTTACTTTTCTATTGCAACTTCCTTTATTTATTTAATTTCCAAATAGATCATTAAGTATAGTGGGTTATTTGAATGAACTTCCAATTATTTATTTATGCAATTCTATTTTTATTATTTGGTTCAACTCTTTTTTATTTAATTTCCAATATAGAATGCGTTAAGGTATAACTGGTTAAGAGATGAGAAAGAAAGTGAATTAAAGGTATGGTGAAAGTCACGAATTCGGTGTACTTTAAACCGCGAAAGTTCTGCGCATCGCAGCGGGTAAAACACACCCTTCAATTTACAATTCATGCACCGCTCGAACTTCGCGGCATCTTCTCACTCACAGACTTTACGCCGATGCGGTTCCTAAACCTCTCAACATCATTTTTTAATCACATACCTTCTTCCCACTGTCCAACTTCCTTTTACTTTTAATTTTCCCAGAAATTAGATCGTCTAAGTACAGTGGTTTCTTGAATGAACTTCATGTTAATTTATGGCAACTTCCTATTGATGCTGTCAGAATTTATTCAAACTTCAATGCCTCTTTTTATTCATTTTCCTTTCTAGTCCATCGAAACCTCTTTTTATTAAACCCTTCCCAAAAAGCACTTTTGAACTAGAACAAACAGGCCTCCTGCTCGTATCTACCCCAACCCTACACTCGAGGCTCACGAGACCAAAACTGACGAACTCAAACAAGGTATATCTGGTCGATGGATGTATTCCCAACTCGTCGAGCGCCAAACACCTACCTTTGCTCTTTGCAATTCTTTATAGCCAACTCCATTTATTTTTTGAACTGTCATTCTGCTATGGATCAGCGAGCCACAATAATTTCTCCTTTGGTCATACTTTAGTTTTCGTTTGTACTATAATCCCTCCAAATTTCCTCAACCTTTTTTGAAATCCAATTCAATTTCCGCTCAACACTATTCCTATAACTCAAATACAAGTAGGAAAGGATGTAAACAAGATAATAAACATACTCTGACCAAACTATTCCACTGACACATGTCCGGAACACTGTACAACAAGTGTGTAAAACCCGATATCGCGTATAAAATGGAGAATTGAATAAAAATAAAGAATTGAGTTGCATAAAATTAAAAATGGTGTAATGTTCACTTCATATAGAAAAAACCTATCTCTCATTACTGCTTAAAAGATCTGTTTGGATTAATTTAAATTGAACAAAAATTGAACACGTTTAACACGAAAAAGAAATAGTTTAATGTTAAAGATTCCAAATATATAAACACATTTGGTAATTACCCTAATATTAAATATTTAATACACGGAAGTGTCCAATAAAATTTTAAAAATGGAAGTTCATTCCCAAAACCACTTTCACACTACCTTTTAATTTAAGTTTATACCGAAATTAATTCGTTTAACAAGTGATAATGGTTTCTTGAAAATGGACATTAATTTGGGCGAAATAAAAAATAAAACAATTGTTAATAGAAAAGAAAAATAATGTGAATAAAAAATTGAAGTTTGTAATAAAAAATAAAAATGGAAGCGCATAAAAATTTAGAATATGTGAAAAGAACACTTGCGCTAATACCATAACGATCATTTGGAAATGAACTAAAAAGAAGAAGTTGAATAGAGAAGAAAACTTGAATAAAAAATTGAAGCTTTGAATAAAAATAAAATGGAAAAGTTCATTCAAGCAAACACTATAACTTAATTAAATAAAAAAAAAAGGAGTTTTAAAATAAAAAAATAATAAAGTAAATTGGATAAAAATGGAAGAATTGAATAAATTAATTTAATAATGGAAGTTTTGCAAATAAAAATATCAATAAAAATTCATTGAAGAAGCCACTGTACATTAACGATCTACCTTATGAATCTAAGATAAAAAGAACTTGAACGACAAAGGAAATCTGATTTCATAACGAACTTAGAGGTGTAATTAATTCATATCAACAAGGAAGTATGCATAAAATTATAGAACTGGAGATGTTTTATTCAAGGACCAAATATGGCAACTAACCTTAAAACGAAGTCTATGTGGTTAGAATTAAATGAAAAATGAAGTTGAATAGAAAGAAAGCGAAAATTAGATATATATAATGAAAGTTGCATAGAAGTAAATTAATAAAAATGGTATAGCATAGTGACATAACAATTAATAATTCTATTAGATCGAATTATAGTCCTCATTTCATATTTAAATTTTTCCACTAAATTGATATCTTAACGTATTCTCGTAATTGAAATTAAATAAAAAAAGACGTTGAATAGATAAAATAAGAAATTGACTGTTTTCAATGAATGAAAAATGTTTCAAGCATTGCTGTAAATTAAAAATAAAAATTTGTATAGGCCAAGTACTTCCGTTTCTATTTTTTATTTTATACCTATTACTAATTTTTTAATTTAATTATTCAAATGCCTTTTTCTTAAGAAAAATAAATTAATATTGATTTGAAATTTCCCAGTATACAATTGAATCGTTAAAAGTATATATAAATTTTTAAGAAATTTTAATCCCCAACTTCCGTATTTCTCTATTCTATTTTAATCTTAACATACAACTGATTCCTATCTTAGGAATATATTTTTTAAAATTTAGGAATTTCTTTTAATACGAAGCTTTGGAATGTTAAGAAAAATTTTCCCTATTAGATTGTAAAATTTCACCAGAAGGAGAATTGACGTTAGAGGTATAGTGGATTTTTCAATTGAAGTGAACTCCAATTTAATTAAATTATTTTTTAATCGGCATTGTGAATTTCAATTTTATTAATTAATTATTATCAAACTTCCAATTTATTTAGTTGCAATTACTCTTTATTCAACTTCCTTTTTTATTTAATTTCGAAAAATAGATTCCTTTCAAGTCACTGAAGTCAAGTATCATTTTGAGAAACAAATGACGAAGTTCGATCTTAGTTATCAAAGATTAATATGATACACCGGAAAAATAAAATATACGGAAACTTCCAATTTTATTTTTATTCTCCAACATCACATCTATCATACTCCTACGAATATGAATCGAACCAGAAGTACTGTTACGTTTTACTACTTCATCTATACGTCAATATTTTTTTTTCCAGAAAAAATTTTTAAATTAAAATAAGAAAGGAAAAATGTATAAATTCAATATAGTCGTTGTTGTTTTGAATAGAAGTTAAAATTGTATAAAAAAAGGCTAAAGGTGTTTATATAAAAAATATAAAAATAAAAAAAAATGATTAGAATTGCGGTTTTAAAATAAAAATGGATTTTATAGTATAGATATATATTTTATATTACTACACTTATTTAGGATATTATTAAGATCTTCATTTCGCAAAGAGGTAATATCACAATATACGCTTGATGTACGGTTACACTATCCCCTTTGGATAAATTTATTAATAATTTAAAACGAGATTAAATATTAATAAGTTATGATAAAATCAGAAATCATTAAAAATTGAGAAGTGTTTAAATAAAAATAGAAATCGGATAGTTGCCATAAAATTTATTACGTAAATATTACACACTATTACCTTATTACGATCAATTGTGAGAATATGTACACATAAAAAAGGAAAATTGTTTAATAGAAAAAGAAATTTGAATAAAAATAAAGAGAAAAATGAGAGAAGTTGGCCAAAATTAACAAATGGAAGTGTCGATTCAAGAAAGCACAGTATACCGTTAACGAGATTCTAATTTGAAAATTAAATAAAAAAAAGGAAAGTGTGAAATATAGAAAGTGAAGATGTAATAAAAATGAAAGTTGAATAAAATAAAAATGATCGTTGCATAAAATTAACAAAATGCGAATATTCTATGAAAAACCACTTACTTAACGATTCTATTTGGGAAAGAATAAACAACAAAATGAGTGAATAGAAAAGGAAATTGAATAAAATGGAAGTTGAATAAAAAATAAAATGGAAGCTGCATAAAATTAAAAATGGAATTCATCTAAAAAACCATATACCTTAACGATCTATTTGGAAATTAAATAAAAAAAAGTAGTTGAAAGTAATGGATAAAAATGGAAATTGAAAAACATAAAAATGAGGTGCATAAAATAAAATGGAAGTTATTCAAGAAACCACGTATACCTTAACGATATATTTGAAATTAAATAAAAAAGGAAATTGAATGAAAAAGAAATTTGAATAAAAATAGAAGTTAATTAAAAATAAAAATGGAGTTGCATAAAATTAAAAATGAAAGTTCAAATTACGAAACCACTATACTCTATAACGATATATTTGAAATTAAATAAAAAAAGAGTTGTTGACTAGAAGAAGAAATTGAATAAAAAATTGAAGTTGAATAAAAATAAAAATAGAAGTTGCATAAGAAATTAAAAATGAAGTTCATTCAAGAAACCACTTACCTTAACGATCTATTTGGAAATTAAAAAAAAAGGAAGTTGAATAGAAAAGTAAATTGAATAAAAATGAATTTGAATAAAAAATAAATGGAAGTTCGATAAATTTAAAATATGGAAGTTCATTCAAGAAAAACCATATACCTTAACGACTATTTTGGAAATTAAATAAAAAAAACGAGTTGAACAAGTAATAAAAAATAGAAGTTGATAAAAATTAAAAAATGGAAGTTCATGTCAAAAACCACTATACTTAATGCATCTATGGAAATTAAAAAAAAAAAGTTATTAGAAAAGTAAATAATAAAATGGAAGTTGAAATAAAAAGAAATGTTGAATTAAAATAAAAATTGAAGTTGCATAAAATGAAAATGGAAAGTTCATTCAAGAAACCACTTATGACTATAACATCTATTTGGAAATTAAATAAAAAAATGAAAGTTGAATAGAAAAGGAAGTTGAATAAAAATGAAAATGAATAAAATATAAAAATGGAAGTTGCATTAAAATTATAAAATGGACTATTTTCAAAAACTACTTATATCCTAATGATTCTACTTGGAAATTAAATAAAAAATGAAGTTGAATAGAAAAGGACAAGAACAAAAAATGGAAGTTGCGAAAATTAACAATGGAATTCATTCAAGAAACCACTATACCTTAACGATCTATATGAAATTAAATAAAAAAAAGGAAGTTAATAGAAAAATAAATTGATAAAAAAATGGAAGTTGAATAAAAAAAAATGGAAGTTGCATAAAATTAACAATGAATCATTCAAGAACCACTATACCTTAACGATCTATTTGCAAATTAAAAAAAAAAAGAAAGTTGAATAGAAATGAAATTGAAAAAACATGGAAGTTGAATAAAAAATAAAATGGAAGTTCAGTAAAATAAAATGAAGTTTATTAAAAACCACTATACCTTAACGATCTATTTGGAAATTAAATAAAAAAACGAAGTTATTGAATAGAAAAGAAATGAATAAAAATTGAATGTGAATAAAAAAAATGGAAGTTGCATAGAAATAAAATGGAAGTTCATTCAAGAAACCACTTATACTTAACGATCTATTTGGAAATTAAATAAAAAAAATAGTTGAATAGAAAAGTAAATTGAATAAAAATGGAAGTTGAATAAAAATAAAAATGGAAGTTGTATAAATTAAAATTACGAAGTTCATTCAAGGAAACCATTGTATACCTCTAACAAGATCTATTTTGAATTAAATTAAAAATGAAAAGAAGTAGAATAGAAAAGGAAATGATACAAGAATGGAAGTGAATAAAAATAAAAGTGGAAGTTGCATGAAAATTGAAAAAAAGGAAGTTCATTCAAGAAAAGCACTATACCTTAGGCACGCATCTATTTGACAAATTAAACAAAAAAGAAGTGGAATAGGAAAGAATAATTAAAAAGTTGAATAAAAATATGAAGTTGCATAACATATTAAAAATGGAAGTTTGCGATTAGATAGAAACCGACTATGCCATAAGACTCATACTTGGAAATTTAAATAAAAATTTGAAGCTGAATGAGAAAAGAAATGGAATTTGCATATAATTAACATTGAAGTTCATTCAAGAACCATTATGCCTTAATGAGTGTAGACACCCCATTTGTTGACCGTTCTCAAGACGTTGGACTACCGTTGAACACTTGGTGATCAATCCATGTTTGTGTCGTTTGGAGTTCCCGAGGTCTGGCTACGCGCCTTGCCCTCAGGATCTCCGAACTCGACCGTTTAGTGTCTGTTTTGCACCAAACACTTGTGTTTTGCCTTGGAGGCAGGGAATGCCTTGTAAGGCAATCCCCGCACACCAAACCGGCAGTGGCTTGGCTAGAGGCCACCGGCTGGTTTTTTGTTTCCATCGGCACTTCTTATTGCCGGTCGGCATTATGTGTTGCCGGTCGGCACTAAATTTTGTCGAAATAACATTTTTGGGCAGCCGACTACTGTTCATCTACTTTATGGAGATATTTTGTGCCAGCTGTGATAGCTGGCACCAACTCTGCCTCCCTCCATACACGTGTATGGAGGGATCTCCCTCTAACCAAGCTTCTTGTATAAGCTTTGCAAGAGGGACTCCTATAAGAGGAAGGCTCTCCTCTTTGATCTAGGTTAGAGACTTGGAAGCAAAAACCAGAGGTTCCACATATAGATACATCCTATCTCTATATCTCCCTCTCTCTCCTCCTTTGTGTGTGTTTCTTGGCCTAAAAGTGTGGTTTTACCTTACTTTTGCACCATTACACACACTATTACACCTTGCCCCGAGATTGAGGGACTTGGGGGTTTGATTCTTGAGTTTTTGCACTGATTTTGATCAATAGAAGAGGGCTGGACCTTTTGTTCTTCAAAGGATCTTCAAGGGTGAGCATTTTACTTTAGATTCCCCAAACTTGCAATAGTTATTTACCTATCTTGCTTGCTGATTTAGCTTTTGTGCATAACATTAAAAAGGCTTACATTTTCATGCTTTAGAACTTTCATTAAGGTTGTTTTGTGGTTTGAGTACAAACTCACCTTATTAGGCCTTGTTTGGCCCCTTTTTGTACCATTTTTATTAAGCTTTGGTCACTCTTGTGTTTTGATCTCCTCACCACTGAAAATCAGTGTATTTTTTAGTGTTGAAAAGGTTGGTTTGAAGTCTTGCATAGGGGAGGGACACCCCTCTCCCTTCATTGTCTTGTTTCCTTGAGTTTTGGCCCAAAAGGGTAACATGCATGCTTGCTTGGTTTTTGCCTTATTTCAGAACTTTTTGGGTGTTTTTGGGTCATATGGGATCTCTGTTTTTGGCCGGATCAATGGCCCTTTGCATGCTTAGTATACTTGCTTCATACTCCCCCCATTTGGCCTAGAATCGTATCTTGTGTTTAGGCCTTAATTCTTGCATGTGTTGGCTTAGTTCCATGAAGATTTTGACATTGTTTTACTGTGCTTAAGGTCTGTTGGTCATTTGTTTCAGCCATACTTGCCTCGTTTTGTGTCATCCCTTTATGTTTTGGCTTGTGAGCTATGAGCATTTTGACCTATGGCACGCATAACTAGGACCATCCTCATGATTTGGCATCATTTAGGGCTCTATTTCAGCCCATAAATCATGCTTGTATGCTTGCATTTGTGACCTCTTCTATGCTCTTAGGGTGTACCCTTTCATGCTTAGAAATGAGTCTTGGTGGGAGCATTTCATGGGAGTCACTTTAGTTGCCATATTAGGAGGGTTTGGAGTCCCATTTTGCATGTAAAAATTCTGTCTTTACTTGTCTTAGTCATGTCATGAGTGGTCATGTTGGTGGGAGTGAAATGCCTCCTCTTGTGCCTTAACTTTAGGACCTTGGATTTACTTGTTGGCATGAGCATGGGTTCACCTTTTGGACACTTTTGGGTGCTGTTTTAAGGTGGATTAGGGTCTGTCCCTTTACCATTTTAAGGCCCCATTGCATGATTGTTTCATGTTTGTTGCATGTTTGGTTCATTAAATGTGTTGTTCTATGCTAACTTTATGGCAAATTGGTCCATGTTTGTATCACATTTGCACTTTGCATGCTTAGCATTGTATGCTTGCCATATTAGTTGCATGACACTTGGTATGTTTTGCATGATTGGTGTCATGTTGCATTTGAGTAATGTTTGCATAACATGCATTGCATTACTTGGTTTGGGGTGTCAAACCAAGTGTGAGTGTCGAGGGGTGTTCATACTACAAGTGATGAAACACGCCTTAGCTCTCGGTCGCCGGGGCCTTTGACTTCGACATGATAAGGCCTTGGCTCTCATTTGTGTGTCTCATGCATATTTATATCAAGTGGCGAACTTGATCCCTTGGGCTATCATGCACCATTGATGGCTCGAGGATCGAGGGTCACGCTTCCACGAGTTCAAAACATGATAGGAAGCATAACCATGCTCACATGTGCCTGAAACCCCATGCCATGCACTGTCTGTTCTCTGTTTGCTGTCAAAACTGTCTTCTGCAGGAAGCTTCTGCCGACCAGCAGAATTCAGTGCCGGCCGGCAATCTTTGAATGGCCGGTAAATCCAGACATTGCCGATGGAAATTCTACACTGCCGGTGGGAATTCTGTCTAGCTGGTGGTGCTCTGCAGCATGCAAGGAACCTGTCCTAGGGTTTTGGCAATTTTCAGAGAGACAGGGCAGTATAAACAGAGGTGGCAAGGGTACGGTACGGGTTCTTCAAGCGAGCCGGGTTCCGAGCATGCATCATTCGCGCATCCCGAGGCAGAGGCTACGGCCATCCTCTTCTTTCTTTTGCATTCTTTCTATTAACTAATTAGAAGTTCTGTAATAATTTTATTTGCTTATCATTCGGACTGTAATATTTATTTGGTTCCTCCGCGTGAGGGCAATTATGTAATAAGTGTGCGTGAGTGTGTGTATGTCTTCCAACCTCACGTCTTTCTTCCCTTTTATTTACCCGCTTATGATGGTAGATTAGGGCACGTTTAATTGAGCATACCTTATGCTATGCATGTGTGCATTCATGCATTTGTACTGCATGCATTAGGCTCGGTACATCACGCTAACGTTTAGGATAGCCGAGCCTATTCTAGCAACACTTTGTATGCGATGCATTAGGCACTTCACATGGACTTGGATCATGCATGTTTGCTAACAAGTTCTTTGTTTTGGCACGGAGTACTATGTAAGTATTTCCGCTTTAGCATATCGCATGAGTGTGAATATTGCCATGACAGTATGCTTGACATGTGGCTAGATGCTTATGTGTTAACTGTTTTGAATGCCTGTGGGTGAAGGTTGGATTGTTTGAGTTGGAAAAACTCGTTGAAATCCGTGTTTTAGCCTACTTGCGAGTAGCAAATTCCAAAGCTTTTTCAAACCAAACGGATATGCAATGTTTATTTCCAAATTAGGCAATCCAGTCTATACTTGTTTGTTGCGCGCACAACATAGTAATTCTAGGCTAATAATCAGTATAAGAACACCTAAAGTTTTCAAAAACAGATATCACGGTTAGTAGAGGCCGGTCTTCGAACCGGGCGAAAGGGGGTGCTCATAGCTGACCTTCCCCGATCGTACCCAAGCTCCTGAGCCGAGACAACTCCGGTGATGACGGACATGTGGCCTTCGGCACCGAGTCAGGGTTTCCTAAATTCCCCCATTAAAAAATATTTAGGTGGCGACTCTGTATCTGGCAAAGCAGTCCAGGTTTGGCACTACTTTTTCAAAAATCTGTTTCTCAAAACGATTTGCCAGATTTGGACTCTTTGGTTCAGATTAAGAACCGTGACACAAAATCGAGAGTCCGAACTGTAGCGAGGTCCCCCGCGGACTGGTTACAGATCTATTTGGGAATTCAACAAAAAAGGGAGTTGAATAGAAAAGTAAATTGGATAAAAATGGAAGTTGAATAAAAATGAAAATAGAAGTTACATAAAATTAATAGTGGAAGTTTATTCAAGAAACCACTATACCTTAACGATCTATTTGGAAATTAAATAAAAAAGAAAGTTGAATAGAAAAGTAAGTTGAATAAAAATGGAAGTTGAATAAAAATAAAAATGGAAGTTGCATAAAATTAAAGACGGAAATTCATTAAAGAAACCTATACCTTAACGATCTATTTGGAAATTAAATAAAAAAGGAAATTGAATAAAAATGGAAGTTGAATAAAAATAAAAATGAAAGTTGCATAAAATTAAAAATGGAAGTTTATTCAAGAAATCTGTATAACTTAACGATATATTTGGAAATTAAATAAAAAAATGAAATTGAATAGAAAATGAAATTGAATAAAAATGGATATTGAATAAAAATAAAATTGAAAATTGCATAAAATTAAAAATGGAAGTTCATTCAGGAAACAACTATACCTTAACAATCTGCTTGGAAATTAAATAAAAAATGAAGTTGAAAAGAAAAGGAAATTGAAGAAAAATGGAAGTTGCAAAAAATTAACAATGGAAGTTCATTCAAGAAACCACTATACCTTAACGATTTATTTGGAAATTAAATAAAAAATGAAGTTGAATAGAAAAGTAAATTAGATAAAAATGGAAGTTGCATAAAATTAACCGTGAAAGTTCATTCAAGAAACCACTATATCTTAACGATCTATTTGCAAATTAAACAAAAAAAGGAAGTTGAATACAAAATGAAATTGAATAAAATAGAAGTTGAATAAAAATAAAAATGGAAGTTGCATAAATTTAAAAATTGAAGTTCATTCAGGAAACCTGTCACGACCCCATTCCGCCCCTAGTAGAATGGTGCCATGATGGCCAGTAATCCGAGATTACCAAATGCCAACTTGCAAAGTCACACACAATCAGAGTATACATATGGGGCTTACATGTGCGGAAGCAATAAATTTAAATCTAAATAGGCCAGAAGGGTTGTGCATAGATCCAATGAAATGACATACATCATGACATGGTTTACAACTTGGATACAAATAAAATAAAATACATATTACATCTTGATCAAAAGGCTTCTCGAGCCGAAATATACAAAAGACATGAATTACAAACAAAGAAGCATAATCTTCAAGATGCTAGCAAAACATGAATCCAAAACAACTTGCAATGACAGCTAGGCGTCACTGCCCTCTTACTCGTCACCTACATATATATAAGGAGAGGGTGAACTTGGATACTCAGTGAATGATATTAGTAATAAAGGTTTAAATGAATGATATCCGAGATCTTTATCAAAACAATACATATTATAGCTTGTACAAAATCAGGGGATGAACCAAGTTCATTTATCAAGTCTTTCAAAGCTTCAAGGGATGCTTACTAGCATCAATATAATACAAGGGATGACAATCCTGACAAAACAAGGGAATAATCGACCCGGAATCGATTAGACAAACCCACCTGCACAAGGCCGTCGGTGGTGAGGAAGATATTTCAAACAAGGATACTAGTTGCATTATAGTCCCCTAGCACTACGGACTTTCCAAGAATGTCTTCAAAACAAGATAATACTTGATACAAGACTAGGGATAATCATTCATACTTGAACAAACACTTTTCCAAAACGAAACAAGCAAAGCTTTTATCAAAACATCAGGACATAGCTTTATTAAAAATACCACTCACATAGCTCTTCGGGTGTGGGGATTAAAGCAAGGATCCAAGGCCTACAAGTACATAACAAATCCCATTGAATGCATTTCAAGAAGACAAGAAGAGATGCTCAAAGATGGATATGAAATGCATCCCTAGAACAAGCTTTATATGAGTGTAAATGATCCCGTCATTTCTTTCAAAACTAAGTCAAGACAAAGCAAAATATGTGCTGAGAGTTAAAACACTACTTTTCATCTTGGGAAAACATGTTGGGTATCAATCAGGTCTTGGTCGAGGTCCCACACCTCTTGGCGGAGGTGTGGTCCCGATGACCACATTCAGGGAAATATAGTCTGGGAAAGATCTGGGTTTCCTTTGAAGAACATGAAGAATATGAACATGAAGAACATAAATGCTAAAATCATAACTTCTTTATTTAAAATCTGAGATTTCATGGTATGAGTTCAAAAACATGGACCTAGGTACCCATACTTAGAGATTTCATGAAAACAAACTCAAAAACATGGATCTTGATGCTACCTTTCGGATCAAAACATGGTTTTCCTTCAAGAACACAAGAACATCATTTTCTCTTTCTAAAACCAAACTTTAAAGCAATTCATGGCTCATGAATCATGCTAGATCACGCAATGTGGTTAGATGAACATAAAGAACAACAAGAGCAAATCAAGAATCTAACCTCAAAACACAAATCCAACGGTTCAAACTCTAAGGATCAAGCTTGGAATTTAGCTCTGTCACTCTAAACTTCTCTTCTTCTTCCTAGAGCTTCTCTCTCTACAATGTAAAAGGTATGACACAAAATGATGTGGGTTTTCAGCTAGTACCTGACTTAACTGTCACGTCCCCAAACCGCCCCTAGTAGTTTGGTGCCGTGATGGCCAGTAATCCGTAATTACCGAAGGCCAACTTTCAAAAACTTAACACAATCAGAGTATGATAAACGGGGCTCACATACGCGGAAGCAATAATCTAAAAATACAAGTGGTCCATAAGAGCTGTGCATAGATCTAATGCAATGTCATTCATCTTACAACTTGGATACAACAAAACAAAATATGTGTTACATCTTGATCAAAAGGCTTCTCGAGCCAACATATACAAAATACAGCAAATATAAGCCAAGAAGCATGATTTTCAAGATTCGCCGACATAACAAAGTGACATCGCCGACGTGAATACAAAGCAAAGCCGACATAATTAAGAATCCAAACAAGCTTTCAAAAACAGACTAGGCGTGTGATGCCCCTGTCCCGTAATATGCTAATTGGTCCCTAATACGTATGTGATTATATGTTTTGATATGATTTTTGTATGCCATTATGTGAATATGTGCGACTTTGGAATTCTACCTGTTCACTGTAGGAATATCTGTTTGAATAATCTGCTTTGGAATTAAATTGAGGGCCTTATCGGCCACAGAACTCGAAATTGATTACGCCATTGTGGTTGGCATAATTTTTGGAGCCTACGGTGAAATTTAATTGAAAATTGATTCGGGTCAGATTAAATTGAATTATTTAATGGCATTGTGCTCAAATTGTTTAATATTTTAATTGTGGCTAGTGGGGCTTCTTGTATTTGAGCACTACACTTCTCATTCTCTCATATACCTTCATTTTTGGGCTGATCAAACTCTAAGAAAGGGGGGAGGTCGGCTGCTAGAGAGAGTGAGGGAGAAAGTTGTGTAATTTTTGGCCCAAGGCTACGAATTTGAAGTCCAACTCAAGAACTGACCATAGATTGAGCTTCTAGGTAAGTGATTGTTTATGAATTCTTGAGTTTGAACTTGTGATTTTGTGAATTAAAGGTTAATTAGTGATCAAGAACAAGAGTTGTACTCTAGTTGATGGAATTGAAGTTAAAATGCACATGCATGTATAGAATCACCATGGTTTTGCATAATCAAGCATGTATTGGGAGGAATATGGAAATATGAATGTTAAATCCTACATGCAAGCATGTTTTTGTTGTGTTCCATGAGAATGAACACCATTTGCATTGATTGGAATAGAAATGGAGTCAAGAATTGACATGCATGCATGATTGATGAAGATATGAAACTTAAATGCATGAATTTAATGTATTGGAAGTAAGTTTGGTATAATTTGGGTTTGCATGTGATTGATTCATGGGAATTGAGGGTTAGTGGGTTATTTTTGCAAACCGTAGTTGGTTTTCATGGATGTCAGAAGTAAAAAAATTAAAATGGTATTCATATTTGCTATGCTTTAAGTATGGCAACCACCATTTAAACTATGGGTAGGATTGTTGCAGAAATTGAATCTGTGGTAAATTGGCAAGACTTGATAAATTGTCATCCAAACGCAAAAGCAAATGGAAAGGGAGGTTTGTTTGACTATTGTTATGAGTTTGCAAAAACTAATGGTGTAATGTTGAGAATTAGTAATAATACAATAAAAAAACAAACTATTGATGGTTTCATCAAAATATCCCAATACAATGAGGAATATCTTAGGTTGGCAGTGACAACTCAACTGGTATATTAGCAACCATGGTGGTTGGTTCGAAATTCTTCCGGTCTAATAGGGATGTATTATATGAAGGAGAAGATTGTAACGAATAAACTTTTTGCCATGTAGTTATCATAATTGGTTACGATAAAGAAAATTTTAGAAAGTTTTTTGTAATTCAAAATTTGTGGGTTACGAAATGGGGGTACAATGGATATTTAGGAATCGTGCACGACATGAGAGAGAGTTTGACAGTTGTATTTGTTCGTCATGTATTCAGTTTTGAATGAATGTTTGTTTGATTTTGATACACTCATGATGAGATTTACCATTTATTATATATATTTATATAAAACATTTTATTTTGATTTATATCTATGGTTGCCTAATAAATTAGCTATACAAATTTTTATAATCGTGAGAGGATCATGATGTAACTCCCTCTTCCAAATGATCCTCTTGTTCCTACCCTTACCCTTGTTATACCCAGGTACGGTTCGGTAAGTTTTATTTGTGTAGCGCTGGTCTACCATTTGGCTATACCTTGTGTTACTTATATATTCTAAATGAAGTTCATGTGTGCGGATGGATATGTTCTTTTAATTGTTCACAAAAGCTTATGAAACATAAAAGATCTTGTAGGATTGAGAAACACTTTTTGTGGGCACCCAATGGAAAAAAAAACTAAAGTAGTTTAATACTGGGAAGGTGGCATCCCTTACAAATGCTCAGATTCAGAGTTAGGATGTTCTTATTACCCATTCACTGAAATCAAGCTTGAGTGATGCTGATAAATGCTGCCACCAAAAACTCTTTCATAATGATGGTCCAAGTGCTGGTGATCTGGTATAATATCATTGTAATACCCCTGTTCCGTAGTATGCCAATTGGTCCTTAAATTGAGTATGATTACGTGTTTACCATGATTTTATGTGCCATTATGTGAATATATGTGATTTTGAAGTTTTATCTGTTAACCGTAGGAATATCTATTTGAATAATCAGCTTTGGAAATTTAATTGAGGGCCTTATCGGCCACAGAACCCGGAATTGATTACACCATTGTGATTGGCATAATTTTTAGAGCCTACGGTGAAATTTAATTGAAAAATTGATTCGGGCCAGATTAAATTGAATTATTTAATGGCATTGTGCTCAAATTGTTTAATATCTTAATTGTGGCTAGTGGGGTTTCTTGTGTTTGAGCACTACACTTCTCATTCTCTCATATACCTTCATCTTTGGGCTGATCAAACTCTAAGAAAGGGGGGGAGGTCGGCTGCTAGAGAGAGTGAGGGAGAAAGTTGTGTAATTTTTGGCC